>JBBUKS010305521.1:0-20652 GCA_038050645.1 Hedychium gardnerianum
TTGTGGCAAAAGGCGAAACGCTCGCCCCCAGCGCCCCCGTCAATCCGTCCCAGGACCAACACGGAGGAGGTAAATCATGGGGACTAGTCTAGCCAGCCCGAACAATGACTAATACATAATGGGGGCAGGAACCTGACTACTAGCCAGGAAGAAAAACTTATTTCATATTCATATGCCAGATGTAATTGAGCATGCATTTAAAAAGCTTATTGCTCACTTGCTACTTAAACTTGCTTAATAAATGTGCGTCGCATGACTATCTGTTGGTATTTGCCGAGTAAGCAAATTTGATTCGGTTCAATTTTTATTTGCGTTATTTGGATCGGTTCTGAACTCTATCACTTCCGCCCAAGCGACATGATATCCACGTGCTCAAATCGAATAAAAATAATCCGTCAAAAAATTTTGTGCTCCTAGTGAATAAATTCCTGTTCTCTTTTTTAATTACGAAATTACCATTTATTCTCAAATTTATGATGAAACCCGTTGGAACAACAATTATAATTGAGAAAAAACACAAGGATATTTATTTTCTTTCGTGAAAATATGAGTCTCTCCATGTCACAAGATCACGTGAGGGACGGATTATTGATCGGTACATAAATTTTGATTAAGTTTTTATTTTATTATTGTTTCTAGGATAATAATATAATAATTAAATTTTTTAATAAATAATCAAAAATTTTAAAATTTGAATCTAAGTTGTGATATATTACAGGGAAAAAAAATTTTCAATAAAAAATGAGCCTAAGAATATTGACTATTTAGATAGGTTGAAATTTTTTTATGAAACCGGATCGATCATCCTAAATCTAACATTAAAACGGGCACAAAAAAAAAGTATTTTACTTATTGTCACCGTAAATTAAAAAGGAGGTAAGAGAGAATAAGCTGATTATCTTCTCTTATTTTACTCATACTCATTCTACACTTGTACCCATTGCCATCCTTCCTCTTTCTCATTATTTCCCTACATTTTACTCTTCACTTCGTTGTAGACTCTAACCTCGAAATGTACGAGATGACAAGCATTAGATCATTTTACTTTCTTTTTTTTTTTTTTCGGTTCCAAACTTTTAGCAGATTAATTTTAAAGATAATCAATTTAATTTTATACAAAAAAAATATTAATTATTAAAATAAATCAAAAAAATATTAATTATTACGATTAGCATTTTCAAATTCACTACTTATTAAGAGATTTTTTTTTTTATAATAAATGCTTTTGGCACAAGTAGTTTCTTTGTTCGAGTAATCAAGCTTTAATATATTTGGTTGAGATTTTTTTTTGTTTTCTATTGCTTCAGAAAAAAGGAAAAATTGCAACTATTTTTTTTTTTGACAAAACAACAACCTTTTTTAAATAGCAGACGTTTTTAAAAATAAAAAAAATAAAAGAAATGTAAAACCAGAAAATAAAACATCAAAGAATCGACTATGTACCGACGAGGACAGTCGTGGCAGAGCAAAAAAGAAACGACCGCAGGATGACGTGACGGGAATCTGTTGCTCTCCATGGCGTCGCATATTCGTACTGTGGGCTCAGTTGTTCGCCCGGGACTGAAGGCGGTTATTAATTACCACTCACACGCCGCCACGTGTCGCGTCGGCATCCCTCCCAAAAGAATTCATGGCTATAAGTAGCGCTCCCACCTCGTCATCGTCCTTACTCTCACTTCCATCGCGAGCGGACGAGCCATCTCATCCTCGCTCTATCTCCGCCTTCGATCGAGGAGATCGCCGGTGAGTGCAGTTGATTTCTTCCTTCTCGACGATCTTAAAACTAGAGCATTTTGTTGTGTTTCTTTTTTTTTTTGGCAAAATTTACCCACTGATTTCTTTCTCCTCTCCGATCTGAAACTTAGAGCATTTCTTTCGTAGATCTTTTCTGTTTGGAAACTTATTGTCTGCTCCGTTCTAATCGGTGGATCGAAAATTTCTCGAGGAAGAGCGATTCTGGTTCAGGTTCTTGAACTAAATCATTGTGATTAATGGCGTTTTCTCCCTCCTCGCCGATCTGAAACTAGCAATTCGTTGTTTACTTTTCTTTTAGAAGTTTTGCTTCCGATCTGTTCTTATCGGTGTAAGATTTCTTGAGGAAGAATTCGGATTCTAGCTACCTTAGGTTTTTGAAGGAAAACCTTGCGATTAATGCTGCTTCCTCTCAAACAGTGTGTTTCCTTCCTTCTCTCTGATCTAAAACTGGACCATCTTTGTTCTTTTCTACTGGTCGGTGGAAATCTTCTCGAGGTCCGGGAATCCCTGTGGCTTCTAGCGTTTGATCTCAGTTAACATGGTTGCAATTGTTTTGTTAAAACGTCGTATTTTCTGTATTGTCGTTTTTTAATGAAGTCGTTTCAATTTCAACTTCCCACATTTGAACTCAGATTACAGGGTCAGTTTCATGGCTAGTGCCTTATTTTCATCTTTTTAGAATCTAATTAAGTGGGTATGAGGAAAACGAAATGGTTTCTATGGTTCTAAATTAAAATATGTAAAGTTATTCACATAGGGCTAGTATCCAAAAGAACCCCAAATGTTGATACAAAGATTTTCTGGTAAGTACAGAAATTTCCTCTTTGTTATTGCTAGATTAGAGTGGAAGTTGAAGATATTTTCAGCATAAGGAATCTCTTTTGGGGACATTTTTGTGTCTGTGTGTGTGTGTTTTTGGAATTTTCGAAGCCTTCCAGCGATTTGATATAACTGGATATGTTTTTCGTTCTATTAAGTTCTTGAACATGCATTCATTTTATTGCAGAGACGATACCCCCATGGCTACTGTGATTGCATCACACTTCATTGCCAAACACCCATGTTCCAGCTACAATGGAGCTGGTGTTTCTGAGGCTTTGACCTTCCCAATCAGAAGGATCCCCTATCTGAGTAACCATGCCAGTAGTTTTGAAGGACTGAGATCTTGGAATCGGATGGATTCACGTTCTATGCAATGCGCAAAGGCAACACCTAGTCAAGCTAGGAAGGGGATCCGACATGCTGGTTTAAGACCCTCTGTTGTCTGTGCAAGTGGAATGAACTTGATCTTTGTTGGCGCTGAGGTAGCTCCATGGAGCAAAACCGGAGGGCTCGGTGATGTTCTTGGAGGACTGCCACCAGCCATGGCGGTAATATTTATATGCTTTATCTCTGTGCATAAGTCATCTCCTTGCAACAGATTGACCTATGTTTTTTAGCTTTTTATGCGCAGGCAAACGGACACAGGGTGATGACTGTGACTCCCCGATACGACCAATACAAAGATGCATGGGATACGAGTGTCTTAGTTGAAGTATCATTCTACCTTGTTAAACTTAGATGGATTGCTTGGTTACATTTTCTTTCTTCAATTTCTTTAATCTCCCGTTACATCATGGTCACTGCATGCAGTTGAAAGTTGGTGATAGAATTGAAACTGTTCGCTTCTTCCACTGCTACAAAAGAGGAGTTGATCGGGTGTTTGTAGATCACCCTTTCTTCCTTGAGAAGGTTTTCTTACCATGATTTTCTTGCTTATTAATACTGTCAAGTTCCTCCATTTAATAATAAACTGGCACAAAGCGTTACTGCAAATCTGCATTCTGAAGGTTTTGGGAAAAACTGGAGGAAAGATATATGGTCCCGACACAGGAACTGATTATGAAGATAACCAGCTAAGATTCAGCCTTTTGTGTCTAGTAAGTCTTCTTTATTTACTTCACTAGGAATAGATTTCAGCAATTTCTCTCTTAAAGCACTATAGCTATTTGGAAGCTCTATTAGTTTTTATTGATGAGAAATTGCTCCCGCTGAGTTCTTTTTGTGTGCCTACCTCTGAAAAATACCAATTACTAACTCTGACCTAAACTAGAATGCAGAATTAGCTTCTGGTGATATGTAATTAATCAGTAATTGCAGAACCATTTAATTAACATGAAAGTGCAAAAGTGTGCACTTTCCCATTGATTGGTCTTTATCTTTTATTTGGCATAAAAAATTTCCTAATTGGCTTAGTCGTTTCTGCTTATGGAAGATTTCTGAAGTCCAGTTCAAATTCCTTGTTATTAAAATTCTCACAAAGGTGTGGATTGACTCTTCCAGGCAGCTCTGGAAGCTCCAAGAGTTCTGGATCTCAACAGCAGCAAATATTTTTCTGGACCATATGGTATTTGTTAATCCTTTCAGCCAATGAGCTTTTGAACTGATGATACCTACCAATAGTTTTGATCTTTGACAATCACTTATTCATCCAGGGGAGGATGTTGTGTTCATTGCTAATGATTGGCACACTGCTCCGTTACCTTGCTACTTAAAAACCTTATATCAAGCCTATGGAGTCTACAAGAATGCTAAAGTCGGCCAAGAACTCCCATTTTGTTCTTGCTTTTCAAAGAGTTATTACTGATATAGGTCACTGATTGTTTGGCAATTCTTTTCTTGGTTTCAGGTTGCTTTCTGCATTCATAATATTGCATATCAGGGTCGGTTTGCCTTAGCAGATTTTTCACGTCTCAATCTCCCTGAAACATTTGAATCTTCTTTTAATTTCATCGACGGGTATGTTTCTTGATCATGCACCATTATTTATTAATCTCGAGTTGTAAGCCATAACCATGTGGCTTCAGTTTTTTGCGAATGGAGAAAATCAGATATATTTGCTTTGCAGCTATAGCAAACCAGTGAAAGGGAGGAAAATTAACTGGATGAAGGCTGGAATTATAGAATCAACTGGAGTGTTGACTGTGAGCCCATACTATGCCCAGGAGCTTGTTTCAGGGGTCGAAAAGGGAGTCGAGTTGGACAATGAACTGCGCGTGAAAACCATCTGTGGGATTGTGAACGGAATGGACATCAATGAGTGGAATGCGTTGACAGACAAATACGTATCAGTAAACTACAACGCAGAGACGGTGCGTCAATGTCTTATTTTTTCTACTTTATTTTTAGCTTCCTCATGAATCTCACAATTGATGTTTCAGGTAATGGAGGCAAAACCTCTCAACAAGGAGGCTTTGCAAGCCAAGGTTGGACTACCTGTCAACAAAAACATCCCCGTGATAGCCTTCATTGGAAGACTAGAAGAACAGAAGGGTTCAGACATTTTAGCGGAAGCAATTCCAGAGTTTATTAGCGAGGATGTTCAAGTGATAGTGCTCGTAAGAAGGCTCTCTTTTCTTCTCTCTACTACATACACAATTAGACATCACCATGCTAATTGCGAATGATCATAGGGTACGGGTAAAAAGAAGTTAGAGCGTCAACTTGCATTGCTGGAGGACAAGTTTCCGGACAAATTCAGAGCACATCTGAAGTTCAATGTTCCTTTGGCCCATGGAATCATGGCAGGTGCTGATATGCTTATTGTTCCAAGTAGATTTGAACCATGCGGTCTCATTCAGCTCCAGAGCATGAGATATGGAATTGTATGTGGCCTTTTCTTATTCACCATTAATCTTCAGTAAAACTCAAATCTTTGAACTCAAAAGTGAACTGAGAAATTATTTTATGTATTTGACATTCGACCCTTTCTGAAATTTGATGCAGCCTCCCATATGTACCACCACTGGCGGACTTGTTGACACGGTGAAGGATGGCATCACTGGTTTCCATATGGGCCCCTTCAGTGTAGAGGTAAGAACATGCTTCCTAAATCTAGATGCATCACGGATCACAATATATATTAGATGCATCAACAAGATTCTGATAAGCTCTGCTACCTACCTACCTTATTCAGTGCGATGTCGTGGATAAATCTGATGTGGAAAAGATTGTAAAGACGGTGAAGAGGGCCCTCAAAGTGTTTGGGACACCAGCCTTTGCGGAGATGATACAGAACTGCATGGCTCAAGATCTCTCCTGGAAGGTACATCTTCTAACCGTCTATCCCAACTATTCATTTATTGTCTAAGGCCTGCCTCTTGAAGGTTCCTAAACGTTTTGGGTGTCCTTGTATCCCTTTTGGTAGGGCCCCGCAAAGGAGTGGGAGAAGTTCCTGCTGAGCCTTGGTGTTGAAGGTAGTGAAGCTGGAATAGATGGGGAGGAAATAGCTCCTCTTGCCAAGGAAAACGTAGCTACTCCATGAAACTGATCGGGCTAGAGGTGTTCCTCTCGTTTGCACAAAAAGTAGTCATACCTATCACTCCTCACTGTACGTAACATCCACCGATCCATCAAAATGCACCAACAGTTGTTGCTTAATGTGAGTTGTTGGTATGCTAATTCAAATTTTGAGAAAAGTAGCACCTTGATTAACTGATGCAATTCAGATGACAAGTGTGCAGTGAACTGTGAATCAAATTGCAGTTGAGAGATTAACAGGATGAGAAACCAACATCAGTTCCTCCTACGAAAAAAATTGAGAGCAGATGATTAGGATGGCAGGTATTTTTTTTAAAAAAAAATGATAATTTAGAAAGATTTTATTTTTGAAGAAAAAATTATATATATTATATAAAGAAATTAATTGGACCAACAATAACTAACATAATGACCTTTTTATTAAAATAATTTAATTAGTAAATACATCAATCTCTGCCATCAAGTAACATAATCATGCCTGTTGTTTTAGATTGCTGCTTCAGTGTTGTAGGTTATCTCCTGGTGAGCAAAGAGGCTAATAGAATTTTATGCTTCCAAAAACACATGAATCAATTTAACTTAGCTTTTGTATCAAACTCTACTAGACAACACTTGTATTTGCCGTGCGAAGGATATTTAGTACACCATCAGAACCATGAATGAAACTCTACATATCATTTGAATCAAAATTGAAGTAAGCATTCAAGTTCGGGAGATCAAACAACTCCAAAAGAAAGAAATGAAGCTCCTGAATTACAGATTGTGGCATAATAATCTAGTCGATAGATAGTATTCATAAACTAGTCAATTTATAGTAAATAAGTGAAGCCAAATGGCCTTGAAATTGAATTTAACAGAATGGCCTTATGATTCTGCAATTGTCACTTCAACCTCCACACCAGGCTCAATTGTAATGGAGGTGATCTGCTTCACTACCTCAGGAGAGCTGAGGAGATCAATTACCCTCTTGTGTACCCGGAGCTCAAACCGATCCCATGTATTGGTTCCTAGAATAATGAGTTCCTGGTCAAGTTCCTCCTCCAAAAGGCAAGAGTTTTACGAAAAATTGCAGAAATATCAAACAAGATAACATGATTAAAATGCATGTGTCATTCCATCTGTTACAGGTATCCCGCAGCCATCCTCACGGCATTCTGATGAAATAAGGATCATGTCCACAAAACTTCATGAACAAGAAGCAGTTAGGACTCAAATAGAAAACAAATTAATGAGGATAATTCAAATGTGAACCTAAACCAATACTTCATTGTCTGCATAGTCATATCTGGAAGAAAAAAAATTGATACACTTTTTCCTTTTCAGAAATCCCATCCATAGGAAGAACATCTAACTACACAGAATTTCCATGATAAGTACAAAGATAATTAAATCGAAGGTGACTCAATATTAGTGTTGAAAATTGTTAAGAAGGCTTGCTGATTTCTAGAGTAAAATGGTCATGTTTTCCTACAAATCTCTTATGAAAAAAAGGAAAATTAAACGTATTTGAAAAAAATGAAGTGATATAGATATATGCATTCTTCATTCATTCAAATAAAGGCTGATGAGAATACAAGTCTTCTTAACCAATATCAGAATACTGTCTCATAATAGTCACACAGAGACAAATACGCTATAAATGATTAGGGAAAACTCGAACTAGAAGAGAGGTTGCAGTACCTTCACCACATGGAGATTTCCGGGTGGTAATGTTAAGCACCTTGGTGGGCATCCTCACGGGCCCCTTGACAGTCAGCGCCTTGTCCTTCGCGCCCTTTACCAGATCCGCACACACTAAAGCATCGCACTCGATCAAAAAAAAAAAAAAAATTAAAAAAATGGAAAAACAAACACCAACAAAAAAAAAGTGTGCTAACGTAACCGAGATCACAAAGCCTCACCTTTCTCCAGATTCTTGACGTTCTTGGAGGAGAGGGTGATCCGGATCCGGTTCAGCTCCTCACGGGGCTCCTCCAGCCCTATCTTAGTGGGCTTCGCTGCTGCGTACGCTGCCGCCATTGCTTCGAATCTGAACAAGTCGATCGACAAAGTGGTCGGAGGAACCGAAAGGAGCCAGTAGATTAGAAATTGAATGAGAAATCACACAGATCACGAGGAAATGATCGAATCTCCAACACCGACCTTGCACTGGCTGCCACACGCGTCGAAGAAGCGAAAGAGGGAGGTATTAGGGTTCGGTCTCTTCGGCTACGGTAGATGTTATATAGTTGTATGGACCGAGTCGGACCGGGCCTTAACGAGACTATTTGGGCCTTTAAAATTGGACCCAACCTGGCCCATCACACTTCTTGGAGAGATTAATTCATTCATGTAAAAGTTAAGAAACTCAATGTTTTTCCATTAATAAAATAATAATAATAAAAAAGAATGGACTTAAATGATGTCAAAATCTTAAGAGCAACTGTTAATCGCATTCTCTATTTACTACAGGTGCATATTTAAGATACAAGTGAAGAAATTAATCTTAAGTTATGACTCGCAACAATTCAACTGTTGTTTTTTTAAAACACTATTTACAATGTCGATGAACTTGTATTCTGTTTTGCTCCCCAAAGATATGAATTTTGCTGTCTCTACTGAAAACTCCAAGTAGCCATTCTTGATGCCTTGTCGCATAGCTCTTCCCCAGCCGCTGATGCAACATGCAACAATCGATCGCACCACCTGATCAACACACAGCCACGCATTATGCAGGGACTTCCATGGATTGGAGTCTTAAAATTCAATGCACAATCGCCTCAGCTCGGATTGGAATATGGGGCTTGAAATCAGAGTCCTGTGGGCAAGCAGCCGAATATCTTCTCGCGTGCAGTCGCGAGATATACGGACGAGCTCCCACAATGCTCCCTCACTGATCATGTCCTTTGCGTTGATTTCTGCATTGTGAAGTTAAGGGAAAACGACGATAAGGTTTTGCGTTACTGCTGGTGTTTAGGATATGTTGAAGCTTACCGTGTTGAGACAAGTGGCATAACGCGAGCTCAATGTGGCGTCGTATAGGCGAAGCTTCATGATTGGCATTTTTAACAATCCAAGGGAGAGCTCCATCCTCTATCAAAAGAGATACACCTGCCTTATTACCTGAAGGAAGGAAATTAACATGAAGTGTGAGCGATTGTTGAGCAAAGCGACTATGTGCACAAACAAAATTTGGAGGACTTCGGAGTGCAAGAAATGAAACACAATATTTGTGATAACTTGCTCGTATAAAGATGGAACACCGAGATCAGTAGACAACGCATTCGTAAAATCCACGGACTGTAAGAGCAAATGCAGTAAAGAAAACAAAATAAAGGAAGGTGTCCTTGACTCTTGAGCAAAAATCAAGGAGCATGTTTTTCACCTTGAGTAGAAGCTCTAGACTCGCACTTCGCGAAGTTGGCAATGCCTCGAGCAACTTGTGCAAGAACATCAGGGTGTCCACATCTAACCATACCTAGTAAAGCTTTGATGCCGCCTTCCCTACTAAGCCTTTTTTGTAGCTTATCTGCAGGAAACAATAAGAATCTCATTTATCAACATCCGTTTGATCCAAGATATAACAATGGATAAAAAGATCAGCGACTAGTTGTAGAGAAGTGTCAGAAGATGTTGATAGAAAAAAGTACTTTTCATGATTGTTTGAGTTCCAAAGAGAATATCTGCTCAGATGAGACCGCTGTTGCATTTGATCATGATAATTGAGAACCAAATGAATATTTTGCGATAATCATAGGTACCCACAGTGTAATTATTTATTATTTTCCAGGTAAATTACAACAAAAATATCAATTCTTAAAGAGACATTACAAATTTGAGAAAAAAAATTGAATGAAAAAATCTATATGTATGGAGGAAACATTGCATTATTCAATGAACATACAGAGATGAACAAACAATAATCCTGTTGAACTGGTCCGTAATTATCATTCTTGTTATCTTGAGTGGATTGACTATATATATTGGAAGTACAAGAAGACGACAGTTCAAATCAATGTTCCAAGTGAAATATAAAAGAGTTCCAAGAGGATTACTTGTACCCATTGACAATGCATTCAGTTGACACTATAGAGGCAGAAAATAGGATATTAGAGAAAGGTACTATAATGTCCTGTTTCTTAAGTACAATTCTACCAATATATTTAAGATCCTAATTGTGACATTAATAATAGATACAACCTAACACTAGATCCCCACTAATGAGGATATGAAAAGAGAAAATAAATATAACATTTGAATTAGGATTGTAAATGAATAAAATGTTTGTAAACAAGCTTAATAAGAACCAATTTATGTTTGTTTGATGTTAATAAAATATAAAATAAACTAGCTTAAAGAAGAGCGAGAATGATTAATTATTTGTTCATGAACAAAGCTCTTGAAAAATCCATTAAATAATTTGTTTACAAACTTAAACAAGGCTCCCTTATGATTGATTACTTTAGTTTTTCATTTGATTGTATAATATATATTACATGGATATATTATGATGTTAGTTGTATTTATTCTTTATGATATCATACAAATTTTATAGTTTGAATCATCTATATAATGTTATGAGAAACAATATTAGTTTCATTCTTGGGACAATGTTTTAGTATTACTGATATTATATTTCTTTGGACAACCTTGTCTATAGTTCAGCATGGTAAAAACTCCAGTTCAGCTCAAGTTCGACAAGATTTTTAATAGACAAGTTGGATATTATTTTTAATAGCAAACAAGTTTGAACACAATCAAATGTGACTTGGCTTAGAAAAGTGTGCTCTATCTCTTCTGTTATCATGCATGGTAAATCCAACTTCCAACTCATTAGCAGCTTGAACAACGATATTAAAAAAGGGTTCAGTCTTACCATTCCCACATAAATTAGCAATGGCTCCAGCAACCATTCTAAGTGTCTGGGGCTCCTCAGCATTGGCAGCAGTCACAGATAACAAGCCAATGCCACCTTGAGCCATGATAAGCTCTTGGTTGGTTTCTGTGGTGATAAAATGAGTAGAGAGCAGAAATTAGAAAGTCAGAAAAGGAATCTGTGCTTAAGAGCGATAAACTTATGGTTCTTGTTGGTACAGACGCAAGAATGCATGACAATGCATAGGAGAACTATATAATATACTTGCCATTCATTGCGAGGTTAGCAATTGCACCAGCAGCTACCCTACATATAGTTTCATCCTCTGAGCTTCTTAGAAGCATTAGTAATGATGTAAGCCCACCAGCCTCTACAATCTTCTCTTGGTTTGCTTCTGGTAACAAGACATATTAACATTATACAACAAATAATTAGTATGCAGAAAATTAAATACTAAATGCCATGATGCACTCATAGTAAAAGAATCAGACTGTGGATGGCAAAGATGCATAAATTAAAGGCCACCTTCAGCTGCTAGATTTGCTACAACTTTCACCGCGTGAACTCGAACATCAAGATCTTCAGATTCAAGCAATGACAGTATCTTGTGCAAACCCACTGACAAAGGAAGAACCATTTAAAAAATTCCAAAATCAAACTCAATAAATTTTGATTAACCATTAATATCACCAAGTTGTATAATTTATCAGTAAATTTTGACGGATGATTCATTGAAAGATCTGAACTAGCACCTTGCTCAAATAGTTTAGCAATTGAAGCCTTAGGTCCATATGCTGAATCTCTAAGCTGAGAATGCCTAGCTTGAGAAACAAGGGAATCAAATTCTGTTGATAATTTTGAGGGCACACCTCTGTCATGGCTTCTCTTAGTCTAAATCAGAAATAAACTCAATCAGATGATAAACTCATTCAAGCTGGATATATATATACATACACACACACATATATACATTCAAAAAAAAATTTGGCATGATTGCTGAGGAAATTGCAGACATGCTCAAGATGATCGCATAGAAATAATTTTTAGTCATGTACCTCGTCAGCCTGGAAACTTAATTGCAATAACTGACTTTTCAGCATTGCTATTTCTTCTTCAAGTTTCTGCTTCTGACTAGCTTCACTCTCCAGCATCTTGCGAAGCTTCAAAGTTTCAGCATTTCCAACTTCCTAAAACCAAAAAAGTAAAGATCATACAGAATACAAGCCAATGTCAGTCAGATTCTAGATACTGATAGGCATTCCGAATTATATCCAATGTATCGCATACCTCTAAATGTTTCCAATGTGATACTTCACTTTTAAGTTTGTTAAGTTCATCCTCAATAGATTGTCGCGACAACTTTTCATTTTGATGTAACTGTCTAACCTCGCTAACGTCATATGAGGTAGATGTTGATGGAGCCTTTGTGCCAGAAATTAGTAATTTGAAATTGTTAGACAATCCAGAAAAGGATCAAAAGCAAATATGCATTTCATCAAAGAAAAATCACACGACTGGAAATCTGAAAGTTTTGCTAAATGTTTGAAGTGTGTATGAAAGGTATTGTGCGGGAAGCCATCAATGTGTTAGCATTTCAGTCATTTATTGTGGCGTGCTTAGCTTCATATTGCTCTATACCTGAAGGACACCATAGAGACCTCTAAATTCCAGCAAAACTATATCAAGATTGGCACATCTACTTACTAACTATGTTGTGCATCCAAGTACGTTACCAAAAAAAGGTGCTTGCATTTTACAATTGGTGATGACTGATGAAATCAGATAACATGAATTGGCATCTGAAAAGGAACATTTCTACAGTATCCTAAAAAACAGTGAAGATGCAACAGAATAAAGTTAGCGCAAATAGAAAACTTCTGCAAGGGAGTAATTTGAATTATACATATTAAGAAGTTCTAATGGTCATTAGTTACTTTATTTATTCTCCATAGCATTTTATGGGCATCAAATCCAACTGAGTTTGCTTTCTTTAGTGCTAGTATTCTGCTTAAGAATCCACTGAAAGATAATGCAATCACAACTATATTTGTGTCATATCCATCTAGCAGATTATTTATTCATATATGTTCATCTATAAATTATCTGATATCTCATGACAAGGCCTAGAAGCAAGGAAATAGTATCCTGAAATATTGTATGGACGGACATCACTATATACCTCTACATTATGTGCCTTTTCAAGACAAAGATTCTGATGTTCTATTCGAGCTTTCTCAACATCACATTTCCACTTCTCCTCAAGCTTCTTTATTGAGTCCAAATAATCTTGTTGATACGTCAGTCTTTCATTCTATGTAAAAAGGGAGGAAATTAAACTAATCAATGAGATGTACTGACTAAACCACATTCAATAATAAGGTTAAAGCTGGAGCCAGCAATTGGTATTAAACAATTTATACAGATTCCAGATACAAAAAGTAGCTGCTATATGAGATCAAATCAGACAATGGCCAAAGTAAAGAAGCACACAGGTACGAATGGGGCTATAATAATCTAGTCCAAGCTTTCAATTCCAATGAAAATGGATCTTTCTGTAGGGAAACGTGATTTCTAGTTATTAACATTTACAATTCTCATGTTGATGTTACCCTGAACATGGTAAAACTTCAACATGGACACATGGACCTAAACAACATTTTTGGACTTTACTTGCTAAATAAATGCACAATTTGATTCGCCGAAGATGGTCAAGAACTGAAGATCACTCAACACAGAGTCATTGACATAAATCTCGACAAGGAGGCATGAACATAAAATTCATTTTTAAGCTTGACTTACCCAAATAATTGCACAATATGGCTCACTGAAGATGTAGAAGAACAGATGATCACTTAAAATCAAGGCTCGCCGAGAGAGAGAGAGAGAGAGCTGATTGAAGCAATACTACTAAAGCTGGTGATTACTGGATAATTAACATAGGAAATTCACAAATTATTTTGTATTTACATACAGCAGGTTGCTATCTTGTGGGAATTGACACAACTCCATCTTAAACTTCACATTCTTTGTATTATTTTTGATGAGTAGAAAATTGTGCACCAAAAATGCATAATATATTGTATCTCAAAGCAAGAAGAGTTGGAGTGTCAGGAGCAGATGGACCATCATGTGCATTCTATGAATTTTGAAATGAATTGAGGAGCTACATGAAGCTTATAAAAACCTTTAAGTTTCAAACTCATCAGCCAAACCAAATAATACTTTAGATATTAATGCAGTGAAGTACAGGAGACAATTAGTTTAGATGTAATCATAATTTGTTAAATCATACGTCCAAACAATTTAAGAAACTTCAAGAAATTGCCTATAAATGAGATGAAGAACTAAATTTAAACACACCTTGAGAGAATCTATGTAGCTTCTTTCTGCTTCAGTAATTCGGCTCTCTGATTCCATATTAATTCTCTCAATTTCATCTTCAAAATCTTTCCGTTGCCTTTCATTTTCCGCAATTAATTTATCAAGCTCAATGTCAAGTCTCCTGCATAAACTTTTATAATCAAATTCCTCCTTTAGTTTGACCATGTTCTCTACCTTCATTGCCTGCAATTCACAAATTCAATTAAAAATGCCTCTTAGAGTGAGGCACTCTGTGCAAGTTACTATGCCGATCTTAGATAGAAAATATCAGACAAGCAAAAAGGGCATGAAAACTAATTCATTTATGGCGAGGGAAAATCAATATAGAATAACCATACCCTCTGTCCAAACATTATGGTGCTTGCAGTCTCTCCTCTATGGCGAGGTGATGGGCCAATTGTGATCACCAATGAAGTTCTTGCACTGCCTGTAAAATATTTGCATTTAATAAAACATTAGGACAGAGATAGAGCTTCCTGTGTCAGGCAAAGAATATTTGAAGATTCACATATGATTTAACTGAAGCTATAGGAGATTAAGACACAGATATAAATAAACATCGGAGCCCACAAATCAAGCATGCAATCAAAACAGTATGCAAATAAAAAGGGCATAGTAATTTAAATCAAGAAGCAGAGATTAGGCAAGATTCAGTTTGAGATTCTCCAATTTTACCAGTATCAGACTTTTTTTCAAGATTTTTCAAATGCAACCATGGAAGTGTTCATAAAAACTATTCATTAAGTCAAATCATCCAAGTTACGGGATCGTCCAAGTGAAAATTTCAGGTATATAATTAACAAGTAATGGTAATCCAAGAGGTTCCACATCATACCTCCAAATGAATCTCGAAGGAGTCTCGTAAGCTTTGAATCGCGAACTGGAACATGAGGACTATTTTCAGCAAGTGCATTGATGCATTTACCTAAAGCACTCAGTGATAGATTTATTGACTTTGCTTCTTCTAGAGTATGCCCCTCACTTCCTATAAAGAATAGTAGTGCAGAAAAGCATTAGATATGTTCTATAAAATCCATTACCATATAGAAGCGTATATGTTCTTTAGAGCAATAACTACAAGAAGTCCAATGAGTCAGATACAGAAGAAGAGTATATGTTCTTTATAGCTACAAGAAGTCCAATCAGTCAGATATAGAAGGATCGAGATAATTATGTAAAAAATGTACAGAATATATATATGCACTTTCTGTCTGATTGAAGAAAGAAACAAATTTGAGTGAAGGCGTTCCTATCATCATTGCAAAGGGCATAATAGAACATGATTCAGGATATAAAAGTTCAGACTTCTGGAGGGTGTAAATGTTGCACATTAGGGAGGGAAATCCTATGCATTTCATTTTATGTTTTATTCTTGGTTGATAAGAAAGGCAAATCCTACAAGATTTTTGCAACTAAATTTTGGCCAAATCTCTGGATATAAATGCACAAGTACCTGACTTGTCAATCCTTTCAGAACCAGCAAGATCCACAACAACTAATTTACTTTTTCTAACAATTGGCGGCTTGAAGGATGATACCAAATTGGAGGCCATGCTATTTTCACCATGAAAATTTTGGTCAGCATCAAGTCTTCCTTTCACTGACCTCTTGACATGTACCTATGATGATACAACAAAAGTTATTTTCAAAGTTCAGGTTATCACAAAAAAATTGATATTTTTTTTGCTCACAATAAGAATAGCATGACTCCTAGATGATTCTGTGTTGAGCTTTGTATTAGCAGCAAAACGGTGTGCTTCTCCTACTCTTAGGAGCTCCATAAAGCTTTTTTGATCTCTAATTTCTACACTCGTTGCACCTGGTAGTGAAACATCCCCAGTCTTTGGGTCTTCCACAATGTTAATATTGTCATTTGCAGGAGCGAGAAGATCTTGTATGCTTTCCATATAAAGCTATATAAAAACATAAAAAATCAAATGTTAGTCCACATCTAAAAAATAACTATTCTAAAGCACATATCCTAGTAAGCTGGCAGATTACATATAAAGTTCTATCAATTCAGATGCTTTATATTTCAAATTATATGGCATATAGGATTATCACATTTTAAACAGCAACAAACCTGCAAATATGATACCGAAACAAAATCAATCCCTGGAGATGTATCTGCAAGAATGTCTTCCATTGCACGGACCATGATGCCTCGGGCAGCTGTATCTTCTTCTCCAAGTCTTCCAAGAGTAAAAGTCTTGCCAGTGCCTGTCTGTCCATAGGCCATAACTGTTCCATTATACCCTTCCAGGACACTCTGCAAAAGAAACTCTTTGCCAGTGGGTGCAAAACCAGAATAACATGGAAGGTAATGATAGCGAACTCTATAATGTTAGAATTGGAATTCAATAGGACCACTATTTCTTCATCAAGCCAGAACAAGAAACAAAAATACAATAGACTGACATATTTGAGATAAAGATCAAAGAAACTCAAATTTGCCAGTCTAAGAATGGGGAGATTAAAATGGGAAATAACAGATTCAAAAATTAAATAATTACTTGAGCAATCTCAGGGAAATTTAAAATGGATGTTTAATCATTTGTTTTTAACATCTTCAAAGAGTAATGTGAACATCTAAAAGTATAACTGTAGTATCAAGTAAGTATTATTATGTAGAGCTGTCAGTAAGGACACAGATGTGTATGCATCGCATGGAGGAAGGAAAGTTTTGGCTGTGCACAGGAAAAAAATTGATCAAAGAATTAGAAAAGGACATAAAACTTTGAGACAATAAACACATCTACAAATAGAGAAACAAATTTTATAGTTTGCCATTGAGATTGCCCTAATAAGTTGATAGAGGTTAAAGGGGGATTTAAAATAGCAAACAAGGGTAATTGGAAAGTAATCAAGTTATGCACGTGAATCATGCATTCATATACCTCTACAACTGGTTTTGAAACAACTTCATATACACGTTTTTGTGAGGCAGACTCTGTCAGCACCTCATCAAACTCATAAGTTTCTGAATCCCAGTTATTCTTACGGAGCTTTAACCTTTTGAGCTGCAACCCATCATTGAATGTTGATTAATAGCACTGTTAGTAAACTTCAAATTTTGCACTGAAGCAGTCAAACTTATATCTCAGACTGCTGAAGATATAAATTCTTTCATTGAACATAAAAGCAGACAAGAACCTCTGTCTGCAACTCCACGCAGTCAGCAAAATCAGCATCTGCTATCATCTCCTCTGCATTTTGAGGCCGAAGTCTTACAGCCACGCGAACTCTTCCAGGAACTATGAATTGTGAAGGGCATGGAAGACTATTAAGTCTTGAAATATGAGAACAATCCAGAAAGAGACAACATTGAAAAAGTCTACCAAATTACCTAGTGACAAATTGGCAAGTAAGAACATTACACTATTATTCTAGGGCCATTCTTCTACTCAGGCATACAACAAATACGATATTTGTAGGATCGGTGCGTCCTGCACCAACAATATTAATTGAGGATCATGTTTGTTTCATGTGCTGCTATACATCAATGCACCTACACAACCTAATGACTAATCCAGACTAGTATGCTTACCAACAATAATTAATAAGTTGAAATATTTGAAGCAAACCATTCTTCCAACAGATGCCCCTCTTTCGACTTAGGACAAACACACACATCATTCGAAGAGGAATGTTGGCAATACAATTATCTTGTGGAGTATATTGTCATCAATTCTACTTTTATGTGAAATATTACCTCTAAAGAAATCTTTCTTAATACTTGTGTAAATTTTAAACTTCAAACAAGCGATTAAAGAGTCATTATTTATGAACTACATGAAAAGTTTCAACATGCAAGATAATGAACCTAATAGTCTTATGCAAAGAATGTGAAAACACTGCATCAGAACAATCCATTTCAGAATAATAGGAACAAGAGATAAATTACAGAAGAGCATCGAGTAGAAATGACAAAAAGGGAATGTCAAGACAAACAGAAAAACAGAAGAGAGAACAAGAAAAAACTGTGAGTCGGTTTCCTCAGTTCATCAAGGATTTTAAGTATTAATTCAGCTCAAACTTGAATGTGATGCTAGTTCACTTACCTCCTCCCATTTCGCACAGAACCTAGAAAAAAAGTCCAATCTCTACCCAACCAGGAAATTGATCATACAGCAGGGGGTAATTATTCCTTTGGGTCATCACTTTCCGAGACACTTCCTCCATAACTGCAGCATAACTACCCTGAAACTTCTTTAACACTCAAAAAAATTAACTTCCATCGGGAGGCGGCTTCATAAAGTTCTATAAATAGAAATGTAACTGATTGGCCAGTTATAAAAGTTTAATAGCGTCCGTAACTTTCTTGAATCAATAAACTTCTGGTAGGATATCTCTCAAAATCATACGCCCGAGGCAAGTCATTGCCTTTATTAAGTTATAGAAGAGGATGCCCATGCTTCATACCTACTACACTCAGTTGCACATCAGACACGATCATAAAAACTCTGAGACAGTGTTTTCACCAGCATTTCCCCGACTTAATTGTTTCAGATGTCCCACACACTTGTAAGCTATCTTAAACCAATCATACAATCCCATCCTCATCTCTAATCTTCACGCTACGATCATTACAAAGTTGATAGTGTAACATCAATTTCAGCGCAGCATTGCATTTTTCAGCTACACTGGTCTCAAGTACCAGCCCAGAGCGCAGAAAACTAATCGATAGCTTAGAGAATGATATTTTGCTATTTTTAGGGTAAACAAAAACAAAAAGGATAAACCCACAAAACAGAATCACGCATTCCACTGGAGATTAAAAAAAATTGGTTTTTTAGCCCTATTCAAGTCCTGAGATCCAATTAGCCCACAGATCGGCGCAGAATGCTGGCGATCTAAACCAGATCCGAGCGGAGTGGAGAGGAAGGGGGGAAGAAGGACACGAACCTCCGGGATCTCCACCAACCCTACTGGCCGAAGGAGCCATAGAAACGCCGCGGCGGGAGGCGGCGGCAGCTGAAGGCCTGGACTTGGCAGAAGGCTTGGGAGTGGCGTAGCCAGCGGAGGACGGAGGCAATCGGTCGAGCTTGGAGGCCACCTTGACGCCTCCATTCCGGTAGCTCCCCGATGCCATGCCCCCGTGAAAAACAAGAAGAAACCAGAAATGTACCCACTTTCGCCTGCTCCTGCGCCGGCCCCGGCTTTGCTACTTCGATAGCACAACAAAGCGCTTCTCCCTGCTCGATCGAAACGCAGAGAGGAGACTGGAGACGAGATGGAAGAAGGAAGGAGGCGATTGCAGATGAAGGATGCAAAAAGAGTGAGAGACGGCGAGGAGTTCAAATCAAACGAAGTAGGAAGGCAGTAAAAGGGCAATCGCAGTTGGCGTCCGCTGGCTGGCGATGGGTCAATGGGGTTAGGGAGCAGCGCTGGAGGGCCCACTAACGAGAGACAGAGAAGGATGAAGACAGTGCTCGACGGTGTTGGTGCATTTCGGGTGAACAGATTTCGGGTACGTGAAGATGATAGCTTTTGTTCTTGGTGGTATTATTTAATTATTTCCAATTTATTTTTACAATTCTTTTCTTGAATTTTTCGGCTTTTTTTTTTATCCATCGGACCTTTTTTGTTAGATACTAATTTTTGCCTCCAAAATTAATCAAAAAAAAATTAAATTCCCGTTAACTTTTACTGAATACTTAATAAACCATATCGCATAATTTAACATTTTTTAAATTAAAAATAATTATTGATAAATTGTAATAAAACAAATGAAAAGTTATTTATTACGTCATAAGTAGGTAGCCATTTCTTAAATCAAATTTCACATTATCGGAGAAATAATATAATTGATTATTAATGATATAAAAATAATAATTCAATTGATTTGAATGAATTTTGAAACTGTTAGAATTTTTATATGGAAATTATTTTTATTTTTTCTCAATAAATTTTTTTTGTAAATTTTATAAATTTTGATATTTTACTATTTAATTTATTACGATAAAAATAAATCCGAAAATGGTCGAATATCATATAATAGATTTCTTTAATTAATCTATTATAATGATTGAGTTTCTCGTAACGCTGGCTACTCCCTTTCCTCACGAACTTAGCAACGAAATGCTATAATTACCCATTGAGACCTACCCATCAAAACCACCAACCAGATTCCTCGATAAAATGAAAGAATAATCACGGCCACGATCTCTGGGCCCCGCTCTCAGTTTCCAATAAGAGAACTTCGTTAATTCATTTTTGGTGGGCAAAAGCAAACCCAAACACCATGCGGCCGTTGCATGGGTTGTCGGTAAAATAATGATAATTATAATAATGATATTTCTTTTGATAAAATACATACTTTAACATTAATCCAATTTCAACATGTTTACTTTATTTAAAAT
>JBBUKS010305737.1:0-20651 GCA_038050645.1 Hedychium gardnerianum
CTCCTCTTTTTCACTACAAAATGATGGGAAAACATGTTTTTTCTTCCCTCCAGGACATTTTACTTCAGACACAGAAATATTCACCATAAAATTTCTTTTTCTAAATCTCCCCAAGATCATTTTTTTTTTTAATAATTCTACTCTTTTTATCTGCAATAAGATTTGTGTTCATAAGAAGACAGCATCTGCTGGATGCCCAGTTCCAAAAAGATTTATTTCGTTTAAACTTGCCCAAAAATAAATTCTATTTAAGCTTGATCTAGAGGCCCATGCTAAGAATATTGCATAAAAGATTCAAAAAAAATAATAAATCAAGGAAACAAATACAATCAATCACTATAAGACCTACTCTATCTTCATGTCATTTGCTACATCACAAAATTTTTCAGTAACAATATTCTTCACGTTACTCCAACCACAGCCGATTGAAGACAATTTTCAGATCTATATACAACTCCAAAATATCAATAAATACTCAATGACATCAGAAAAATTGTCTAGAATAACGAATGTAAGAAACAAGCTATCAGATCCCGTACCAAATTTAAATCCGAGAGAGCTCATCAACGCCTTGTTGCAGATCACTATCGACACCGACGACACCACCGACAGGCTCAGCGCTCCGACGGTTCCCAACTGGAACCCCGCGCCCTCGCCCATCTCTAATTCAATCAAGACCCGCCGATCTACCACCTCCGACAGCACAAACAAACCCAGAAACCCGATGTACTAGATTCTCAACGCGCGTACCGGCAAACAACCCGCCTCATTCGAACCAAAACTAGAAATCCAAGCGAAACCAGATTGAATTCGAGGGCGGAAAAGAACAGAGGCCCGATCCCAGAGCTGATGCTTCAGATCTGATGAGAGAGCAGAGTGACGCCGAGACTTCGAACCTTCAACTAGGAATTCTCGTGATCCCCAGGAAGAGGAAGTGGCAAGCGAAAGCAACAAGCAAAATTCTCCTGCGCTGTCTCAATTCCACAGCGAAATGTGTCGCCTCTCCACCGGCTCAAAGTGTGAAACCTTTAAGAGGAAGACGACTACGCGACGGAGACGAATTGAGACGCTTCACCAAACCGACAGACCCACTAAAGGAACTCATCTCACCGGACAGGAGACTGTTCCCGCGCTGTCCACTTCCGGTGGCATCAAACGGGAAGCGAGATGCTTACAACGACGAGAAGGGTTCGTGTTGCATTTAGAATTATAAATATACGTTGTATTGTTTTGCAAAGTGTGTTATCTCAATGATTATTTTCTCATGCATCATTGTAGAGGTTCAAAATGATTATTTGCCCCGCGGGTAGCGTCGTGATCAGATTCACTAATAAACGTTGTCATTGTAGATTCTTGGCTCGTAGTTAGTTTTTTTTTTTTTTCCTTCTCATATTGATTATTATTTGGATTAGTTAGATTAATCTTCATGATTTATCTCTTTCATATTGATTTTGAGACGGACTGACGGAAACGTTGGAGATAAGTGTTTTATATTTTACCATTACTAATAATATATTAGATATTTAGAGTTTAGGATTATGATATATTATTAAATTTTTTTTAATGGATAATGTATCTGAGAATGTTGAATATCAAAATGAGTCTTCCTGTATACTTCTTCGATTTACTTTTATGATATGTGAAATTTTTTAATGAAATCAAATTAATCATCAAAGATTAGTCGGGTTTAGATACTTGATATCAATTAATTATTTTTTTATGTCTCGGAACAATAATATAACGGTTAGATTTCTAAATAATTAATTAAATATTTAAGAATTAAATTTTAATTATGATGTAATACATGTATTTTTTTAATAAAATAATAATTTTAAAATATTGATCGCTTGAATAAGTTTTTGCAAATATTTTTTGATTTTTGATTTATTTTCATGATTAATAAATTAAATCGATCAATCTTTAAAAACAATTAATTAAAAAAAATTAAATATCTCAATTATAAAAACAAATTCTACATTGCTAATTCCAGATCGACGACCACGAGCACTATTACCTATATGACCTATAAAAACTTTCGTGCTATCAAATCCGTCAACTACAGGAATAATCAAACTTCTAACGACGCTCCATTCGAATTTCAACTTACGGAGGGAAAGGTCATCCACGTCTAAAATTAATTGACCACATCTGGATTATAAAAAAAAAAACTTCTTTGTCATCTTACTTTGACTCGATTGTTATATAAAATAAGTCTTCATTTATAGAGTGAACATGTCATACGAGGTTTTGGAAGCAAAGAGCTAAATTATATCATTCGACTAATCTTATTCAATCATCATACGACGACACTCGTGCACAAATCATGACGAATACATCGATAGTTTTGAGGTATGAACATACACAATTCCAAATTTAGAACACAAGGTAGATAGATGCATGCTATTGAACATGCAAAGATCAAACACACAAATCCAAATTTGGGACCTTGACTGATGGACCAAGGAGACAAATGATGCTCTCACCAGAACTTTCACAAACAGTTTCGGATCAATACAATCAATGAATAAAGAATACAGCATTCATGGAGCATCAGGGTGTTGATCTCAACAGGTCTACTGTGAGCTTGTTGAATAGGGATTGTTAGAAAGTGCTGCTGCTTTCACTCACAGAAACTGTTGAACTCTCAGATTTTGTGCGTTGGGAACCTTTGTTGATATCCAATCCCTGAAGCCTTCCAAGGGGATCTTGCTGTAGTTCGTCGGGATGGCCTTTGAGTTGTTGAAACATTTGCTGGTTTGCAACACCAGGCTGTGGTTGGTCGAACAAAGGCGGTCTTAACTGGATAGCTTGGAGGTGGACCGACTGTTGTTGGGGAAGCATGAAGAATGATGGATTGAAAGGTGCATTATGTAGTCCAATGTTGTATGCTTCGTCGGGTTTTAAAATTTCACCTGTTGCAGCCTTCAGTCTTTGGACGTCTTGCTTTAGCGCCTCATTCAGTGCTGAAGGACATGAAAGAAACAGTCAAACATGTTGTACGTATAAATTATAAGAAAAAATTGAGGTTTCATGTTTTGTTGGAAAAATCTCATGTCATATCCACTTCAACTCGTAAAAATAAAAACATCATGTGCTTTGAGAAACAACAGCTCTGATCACAAGGTTGAGGGTCTTGATTTATTTTCCATGATAAAGCAATAAAATATAATAAAATACGATAAGAAAAATAAGCCACAAAGATATATATCCAACAAAGGTTAAACAATGGAAAACGGCTTAGTCAACACATAACAGTAGGAAATGCAATGACTTGGAGACCACAATCATCCTACATGTTGTAAATCTTAGAAACTATAGATGTAGATTTTTCTGCTAATTCTTTGATGATCCATACCAAAGAATTAACTTCAAACAAAAATATTATTTGCAAACTTGACCAGAATGAAGTACACGCATGAGGCCTTTAGACTCGAAGCCTTTCTAATGACCCGAGGTATTCCTTCATGGTGAATGGTAGATCCAGTGGCAGAATAATCTACTACTTGGAGAAGATAATTTGATCATCCTGTGAATAAGAGGTAATGGCTAAGGAAACAAAGTACTCACCATCACGTAATTGAGCTTGCTGTTCCATAGCTTGTAACCGTAGCTTAAGTTCATTGTTCTCTGCAGACAGTCCAGCTGTGTCTCTCTGGAATGGAAGAAAGTAACAAAGAAGGCTCAAACTTGGGATGGTAGAAATAATAATTATCTAGTCACCAAGAAAACAGTAGAATTGAGGCAGATATTTTAATAAATAAACAATGGAATGAGATTAATGGTACTTCCTCACAGGTATTAATCATATTCATAGTTCACAATCATATCTACCTAAAATTCACTTTCGTATCTTCCAACTGGAATTAAAACTACATAATTTGAGACTCTTAGCCCATGAACTGTGAGAGTGCTCAATAAAGAGGTGAAAAGAACACAAGAATACAACAGGCCAATTAAGGGATTCAAATATCTGATTGTCAGACTAAATTGACAAAGCAGAAGGTTGCAAAGTTAAATGATTTGTGTATAATTTAATCATTTCACAAGGATATAACCATAGAAAATCAAGTTACCACAGAACAGCAAAGAGCAAGAGGATTATGCAATATTGTGAAGCAACAAAATTAAATGAGATTATGGATGTAGTTGTCAGCTCCAATCCCAAAGAAACAGAGGTGGTAAAGGAGAATGAACTGGAAAACAAAATATTTATATGGAAATAAACCATGCTTTAACTGAAAAGAGATTTGCTTGTCCATTAGAAATTGTAAGTTCAATATTTTGAGCATCCATACCCTAGTGTTTGGAATCAAAACAAGTAATGTGGACTGAAAAGACGACTGATTGTGGAGCGCAAAGCGAGTTGACTTAAAGAATTGAAATCAGTTTTTGAATTGAAACCGATACTGTAGTTGATTATCTTCTTTGATAGCTAAAAGGCAAGGAACAGCTTTTATCAAGCAAACACGAGGATCAATGGCTTGATTCTTTTGAATGAAATAATGAAAGAAAACTGCCTGAGTTCATTTGGAACCTAAATCAACAGGAGGATTAAAAATCTAACTAGTACAGACCTGAAATAATGTTAGTTGTGC
Source organism: Hedychium gardnerianum (assembly GCA_038050645.1). Lineage (NCBI taxonomy): Eukaryota > Viridiplantae > Streptophyta > Magnoliopsida > Zingiberales > Zingiberaceae > Hedychium > Hedychium gardnerianum. Next base: position 4,596 of record JBBUKS010305737.1, read on the forward strand.
AGAGAGAGTTGTAGCTTCAGTTTGGAGTGTCTGAACTTTCCTTTCAAGTTCTGATATATAGCGAGCCTTTCTTTCTTTGGAGCGAGCTGCTGACTGTCGGTTTGCTAGAATTCTGTATTTTGTGACAAATAATCAGAAGAATTCTGAAAATGTCTAACATGAGTGATATGAAATGATGTGAAAAATCAAACAATTAATAATGCAGATGATAAGAAGAATTGGTGGTGACTTAGAAGTCAAAATTATAGATACTAACATTGACAAATTAACAAGTTACTCAGAAATTTTGTGGCATACAAGGGTGTGTATATCTTACCAATTTTTCATGCTTGAAGAAATCAAATGACCTACTATCCATCTATTATTTTTTTTACTTGAAGCCTGATTATCCCGTACCTATGTTTGACAACAAACAGTGACAGTCCGAGGCCGACACCAAGAACCTAATTGACCATGTGCAAATTTTATTTTAAATGAGGTATCAGACACCTGGTTTCTTATCTCTGTAAGATAAAAAGTACTCAAGCCCAAGTAATATAGTCCATGAAAACAACATACATGGTAATAATTGTGAAGCAAAGTAAATGGTTCAGCTTATATTCAGATAATAACTTCATGCCTTACTAACTCACATGACACATAGCTGCACTTCTAATATTAAATGCAATAAAAACGTAAGCCCTTAGATAATTAGATGCAATAACACACTAATGGATCAGAGATAGCCGCAGATGCCCGCCTAAATGTGAGAACTAACCTGATAACTTTGATGAGCCCAAAGTATAGTTCAAAATGCTTAAGCTTAAAAAGAATAAGTTCACATTATACCACTATAGTCCAAAATGCTTAAGCTCAAAAAGAATTAGTTCACATTATGCCACAATTTTCTATGTGGAGTAAACTGAGCTTGATGCCTTTTATGAAGGCCCAAAGTCCAACTAATAACCCAAATATCATCCCTAACGATGTATATATTTAGCAGTAGTTCACCCATATAAGCTTATAAAGCTTCATCATTAGCCCACAATTCTCCATATGGGACTAAACTAGGGTGTCAAAATAGAAGTGACAAGAAAAGATGACATCAACAGTAGAACAATTAGATTCCTTAGGTCTCTTCTTCGACTTTATTGAACACTTCCAACTGAAAAGATGACATCAACAAAACCAATGTTACTCTTAAAACCTCAGAGGCTAAAGAATCAAAGAAAAAGTTGAAGGAAGAAAAACCATAAAAAGAGAAGCAAGCTAATTTTTGGCAAAAAACTCCTTAAGGACTCGCCTTTTGGCTCTCTTAGGATCAACGACAGCGAGCTCCGAAAGCTGCTCCGGCGTCATAGCCTTCTTCGCCTCCATCACTTCTCCAAACTCCGGTTCCCTCTTCAGCGACACCGCCGACGACGATCCGTCGACCGAAACGCTATGCCTATGCTTCGGATTCGCTCCCGCGACGCCATCACCGACCTTTCTCTCCTCGCCGCGCCCGGAGCTCTCCGCCGTCCGATCAGTGCACTCCCCGCCGCCCTCCGACCCGGATCCGCTGGCCTCCAGCTTGCAGCCGATCTTTTCGATGTCCATGAAAGTGCTGAAGAGGTCCTCATCGGAGCCCACCTCGTCGGCGCCCCCGACGGCCGCCGCACCTCGATCGTCCTCCGGGAGGCGGAATGCGAACTCAGATCTGGCTCGGCGGTGGTGGGAGCCTCGCATTGGGAGGGAGGGGGCATGGAACATGGAGTCGGGAGCTCCAGCTGCGGGGGCGAGCCCTAGGAGGGAGGCATTGAGAGGGGGAATGCTGCTAGGGTTAGTGCCAGTAGGCGGATCTGGGAGCTTGGGTTGCATCTGGTGTCGCCGCCGCCTCTCCAGCTCCCATGCGAAGTGTGAGAAGCGCAGAGAGGAAGGCCGCGAGCAAATCCAGAGAAAGACTTTTTGTTTGTTTATGTATTAATTTGAGGAATGTGTGTGTGATAGAGTGAGAGAGTGACAGGGACAAGGAGTTTGGCGTTAAGGGTTTCAAATTGGATAACAGTCAAATTAAATTATAATCCGGAAAAAAATATGGCAAATCAATAAAATTATTTATTTATTTTAATTTGTTATTATTTATTTATAAATTTGATAAAGACTTTGTCGGTGAACATCACTTATAATCTTTGTTCATATACTTTAAATTTGTTTATTAATTAAATAAGTTGTATTGAATGAACATAATAAATTCTTATTAAGTTATCAAATTTACTTACCCATATTTAATTTATTTATAACCTTATACTAAACAATGGGTTAGCATTATTGTCTAGAAACATACTTAGATCTATTTATTTTTTCTCTTGGTTTAAATTTATTTATTTAAATTTTTATATATTTTTTTAAATTAACTAGCGAACTTAATGTTATAAATTTATTTGCATTTATTTGAAAAGTTTATTTATTTAATTGATGCATAAACAAGTCTAGCCCTACCCAGCATGAGCTGAAGTGGCTCATGCCTAGAAAAAAAATGAAAACAGAGCAACCCAATTGACTCATTTGGTAGATTTGGAAATAAGCTGGTCAAACCATGCTGTTTAGGCCTGTTTGAATCACGTCCATTAGCCTGACACTTCTATAACATAACCAAGGTAAAGTTAAACATATTTCACTAAAGATTAAGTCTAAATTCTGAAGGTCAAACTCAAATAACATTTACATCCTCAAACTGGCTGATCGTATCAATGTTTCCTATGATTCTCTCTCCATATATAAATACAAGATCAAGGTTTCCATGGGTTTTTATAGGAAACTTCATCAGCAAAAATCGAAAGAAAAAAAAATGGTCACCAGAAACACAAAACATCTCCATTTTCTTTACTGGTTAGCAAGATCATGGATCATTATCAATGGGAATCATCAAAGAGGTAATGCACCTAAAGTTATTGCGAATTGTTTTGAGCCTCCATCAATCTCCTTTCTGCCGCCAGGCCTGCTGCAACTGCTGGTGGTAAATTCCTAAAGCTTGCGGCATGATCGTTTCCATCTTCATGCATCTCAGACGAGCTTGCCAACGGGAACAAGGACTCCACATCTTTCAGTGTCCAAAGTGGCTGATCTTGGTTTTTGCTAACTTTGGCACTGATGACAGAACTGACATTTCTAGACAAATTCAACTTGTATATGCTCTCCTCTATAGAATTCTTGACCTGTCACAATAAGGACAATAGACAATGAGGTAAGGATGGCCAATTTTGATTTAAAAAAAAAGATATCGCGTAATAATCAGTACTATGAATCGGTGAATGAATGTCTTCTTATCCTGCCCGACTCTATGGATGCGGCTGATTGCCTGTGCTTCTGCTGCAGGATTAAGCAACGGTTCGATGAGAATAACGTGCTGGGCTTCTAAGAGATTCAGACCATTCGCTCCATGTTGAACTAGCATCATGAGGACTTGAATAGGTTTTGCAATGAGCTGCCCTTTTGCTTTTTCACCTCGTGAATTCTCTTGTCCTTTAAATTGTGAAATTGCTACTTGCGCTTTCCTATAGGTAGATTGGTTGATAGGTGCAAGGACATTAGATTCATTACAAATATATACATCGAAGAAAAAATAACCATATCAATGTTGACTAGCTCTGGAAAGTCAAAAAGTCCATACACCACAAAAAAGATTCTAGAATTTATGTTACTTTGTTGACTTCTAGTGTGTGTTACTTTTGCTCGTATATTCCTGTTGACTTCTAGAAGATTCTTTATTCATACACCATACTAGTGAGTATTTATGTTTATTGTTATGCTAATCTATATGTTGGTTGATTTTATTCTTTAGGTTCCCAAAAATATTAGGAAAGTTTAGAATGAAAATCTTGCAAGCAAAAAAAAAGTTGAGGATATTTGTGGTCAGCATTGAACTTACAAATCTTAAGAAACAGACTATTTTTAAGATTTGTACATTACCAACTTATTAAAACATAAAGGAATAAACTATTTTTAAGCGAGAAAAGTTCAAGGATGATTCATATAATAAGTAACCTACAATACCTGCCGCCTTTCATCCGAACAAATGTAATATTATTAGCAGCTAAGGCATGTCCTAACACATCAAGAACATCATTCCAGCTGGAAAACACAAGAATTTTGGCCTCTTGATCATTTAAAGTTGCCCATAATATTCTTCTTACAACTGCTTCAATCTTAACGAAACAAAGAAAAATGGTCAGACAGAACTTATACATGATAATTCAATGAAAAACTGGTGAAATATATAAATTAGCATGGGAGACTGAGGAACTGCTAGTATTTGTTTCAAATTCTACACATCATGGTAAAATCAACTGATTAAGGTTAGGAGTTACTTGAGTTTTCTAGTAATGTATGATAATAGCAGCACAGAAAAATATGAGATGTAAAACAAAATCTGGGAAGATTGACCAACTTTAATTTCATCAAAAGTAAAAGCTTATGGATGGACAGATGGGTGTACAAAATCAATGTATATATATATACTAAAAAACTGAATCTTTGCATTTTCTATTAAATAATGACCACACCAGCAAAAATCAGTTTCTAGTTTCAAGTAACAATCACACGAGCAGTATTTAAGCAAGAAATGGCTTTGCAATGTTGAACTAAGACGAATAAATACCTTCCTGAAACTACATGGTTACCAAAATTCCAGTTCTTACCTAATAAACATAGTTTACTAGGTTCTTTAAAATACTGGAAAATTTTGGAAACCTTAATTGAATGAGAAGCATACCTTAGTTCCATATGATCCTTGGACTGTGATACTGCTTTCAGAAACAACTTTAGGTTCAGAAGAATTGGGTCTAAAATCACTGCCATTCTGTTTTTCATCTACAAATGCAATGTTCTCGAAGTCTGTACGCTGACGACAAGTAGGACATGTAATCCATTTTCGGTGATTTTTTCCAGAATGCACTACTGCATATTCAGTCATTTCAAGACAACCTAAAATAATATGAATATCGTTCAGAGGGCACAGTTCGGAACGTTCAAATATTACTGAAAAGAGCATGCTAGGCTATAAAACCTTGTACCAGTAAACAAAAGTTGATTGGCGAACAAGACACAAGACAAATAAGATATGTAAATGGATCAGATGACATTATGCACCTATTTCCAGCAGGAGATGGATTTAAATGCATTTTCAACCAGAATACTCAAATACCATCCTGAAGATCAGATTGATAATAACGGGAGGCTCACCAAAAACTATGTAGCTAAAGTAGATATAGTCAATTCACAAGATGGATGCTCATAAATACATACAGCATAAAATAATTGTAATACTGTCAGATTTTGCATAGCATCAAATAATAATAATAATAATGCTGTCAGATTTTACAAGGTCTGAAACTATGGACGGCTTCAACTGAAAGCATATTGCTATGCATTTAGACAATAATAAAGTACAATCTGTGAAAAGTTCTCCTACTCTAACCAAACAAAAGAAGAAATCAATGAGAACAACACTAGCAAAGAAAAATAATGAAAAGGTAAAACTGCTCACATTTGCAACAAATGACATGCCCACACTCAAAAACCATCTTTTGATTCATAATTTTCTCATGACATATAGGGCAAGGCTCATGATCAGTCTGAGTCACACTTCCTTTAATTTCATCAGGAGAAGCTGTATCATGAGGCATAGAAAGTGAATCAGAATGATGAGGACTTTTTTGACTAGAGAGAGCCATTCCCTGCATCAAACGCACATTTAGCTGATTAAGAAAACAACAAGGATTTGAAAGTTGCAACATCCAACAGAAACATGAAAGAAATGTTCCCAAAATCAATAATATAGCAAGCATAAATATTTGGAAGCCACATAAAACTACATAACAAGGCTCTATCAATCCTGCACGAGCCATGTGTATCAATTCTAGATCCCTTTAAATCATGGCTGAACAACAAGGAAGATACTTAAATCTATTTCCACAACCACCATGCTTGCAGTCCTGCCACACATGGTGTTTTTGGCAACATCATGGCAATTGTGTCCAAGTCAATTTCTCAACCCAAGTTCAGTGCACATGAAGTTCCTGGGCAATGCAACCTCAGTTTCACCACCACCTGTACCAGAGCAGCCACAAGAAAGTGTTTCTACGGATTATATTGTGGGACTCCCCAAATCTGCAGTATTTTTGTGATTGTGGACAGATTTTCAAAGTATGTAAATTTCATTCTGCATCCAATTGCATCCAAAGAATGTTCAACAGAAGAGATGCCCAACATAAGTGTGGTGAAATATGTGGGGACTCCAAAAAGTATTGAGTGATAAAGACTCATGATTCGGAAGGTTTTTTAGACCAAGCTCTTCAAGCTACTCAGTTTGGATTTGACCATGTCAACAGCCATGAATCCGCAAAAAAATAGCTAAACTGAGTGAGTAAACACTATTTAAAGGTATATCTTTGACACCATGGGTGTCAATTAGAAGGAGCGGACCAAGTTGCTAGAAGTTACTCCATTCTACTACAACTTACACCAGAGTAAATCATCACGAAGAAGCCCATTTAAGATTGTTCTAAGTCACTACACTTACTTCAAGCACCTTAGCCGCCACCTACAAAGGGTCAAAATCCAACGGTATTTCAACACGGGTAAAGGGTGGCATTAACAAGCTGAATTAGCATGATCTTGTACAAAGCTGCCAAAAAGATGAAAAATGGTCAATGAAAAGAGGACCCATGAAGTTCCAAGTCAAAGACATGGTCCTCATGAAGTTATATTGCCAGAAGAGGTTCAAAGGCATTACCAATACTTTGATAAGAAGAGAGTTCATTTAAGATCATCAAGATGTTCTGATGGGAAAGTTGTCTACAAGTTTGAACTACCTTCCAACGTCAATGTCCATCACGTTTTCCATATGAGTGTTCTCAAACCTTTTCAAGAAGATAAGGATAATCCTTTTAGAGGACAATCCAAGCATATACTCCTGCTAACATGCGCACCCAATATGACAAAGAAGTAAGCAACATCTTTGTCTTTGTTGATCGAATGATCAAATGCCCAATCCAAGACATGAATACTTGGTTCATTATAAGGGATAGGTTGAGAGAAACAAAGTGAGGAGTCAACTGAAATTCTGTGTCAGTTCTCCATGCAGATATAGAAATTTCATGTACAAGAGGCAATAGAGACATTGTCAAAATCAACGGGGAGAATGTCATACCAAGCTACAATATGTTGCCAAGCAGGCTCTTTATTGAGGCTCAACACTACATTAGTCTTTTGATGCAGCATGAAAAATTGCACCACAAAAAAACTCGAACAATTTATCCCACCAAAGAGAAAAAATATAATTAATTGAAACATGATTTAATCCACGGTGGCATAGCTTGTCAGTATCGGACACATTGAAAGGCGGTGGTAGTGTTGCAATAAGCAGGAATGGTTTTGGCATTGATTAGGAAGATTGGGTGTGGATTGTGGAATCTGGTCGATTTCTTTGGATGAGGCTCAAAAAAAAAACACTAAAGCATAGAAAGGATGGGAACAATTGGAGATGGAAGAAGAGTAGTTGTCCACTTTGAAAGGAGTCGGTCATGTTTTCCTTTAGTGGGAATAGAGGTGCGCAGTCACTCTAATGTGTCAGGCAGTAAGAGTGGCGAGCAGTCAGGCAGTCAATTGTGTCGAGGTTGGATGATTGAGGGTTGTGGGTGTGAAACATAGATGTTGGAATCCTTCATGAGATTGGTAGTGTAGGCAGAGTGATACAGACTTCTTTTGAGTGTATAACTTCAGGACAACAAGGGAAATGTGAGACTGAACTAAGAGTTTTGCTTCGATACCAATTAATGCAACACAAAAAATTAAACCTAAAAAAAAAATAAACAATTCAACTAACCAAAGAGGAAAAATGTTATTGACTCAAACTAAAACCAAATCGTCTAAAAAGTCCTAACTTATCTCTGAAAATTACAAAAAAAAATTAAAAGATCTAACTTACCCCTAAAAATTATAACAATCACTTAAAAAAAACAACCTTGAACAATAAAATAAACTTATAAAATTAAAAATAAACCCTAAATTTATCCATAATTGCCGAACTGTGTTACTTTTAGCATAATTGAAGTAAACCATGTCTCATTATAATGCATAATTCCAAAGAGCCATACCAATTTCAAAGGCTATGTAACATTTAAGGGTCTTGGGATCATTCTTCAAAGGTACTTTCAATCCTAAAATCAACATGCAAGACATACAACCAATCAAGCAACAAGTAAATGTCCTCAAAGCATTCAACCTTTTCGCAAAGTGTCTCATTATTGTTTTTATGATTTCCCAACCATTTCATTGGCATTTATAGTCATTAATTATGTTTTGGAATATGTGGAGGTCTTGCTCTATATAAAGCTCCCTTTGCTTTGTGTTTTCCTCGAGAAGAATCAAGTAGAAAACATCTTTTAAGCTTAAGTGTTCTTGTGCTCATTACTCTTGTTCACTTCACTTTTCTCTAAGGATTTCTTGAATTACTCTAAATCAAGTCAATGCTTGAGGCCTCACATTAGTTACAATGGTGCAACTGCATGACAGAAGCAATGAATCCAATTTTTCTGATTATACAAAGCCAAGAAATACTAAAATTAAATAAGAAACTCTACTAACACTTTGTTGTTGGTGAGCTCTTGTGAAATATATCAATGAGTAATTGATAAATTCAATACACATTCAAAGCTATAATTTGAAGGAGGCAATAACAATGAAAGTACAGAGCAACGGAGGCTTTAGTTTACCTTGAGATAACGGAGTTGTCCTTTAAGGCGCTGTAATGATGACAATGAAATAAACTTTTCACTAGTTAATTGCAGGCTAGATGGAATCACTTCTTCTTTACTTAACACATTTATAGCAGCAGGTTCATCCTCTGTTTCTTTTAGACTCAATCTCGTGGTAGCCATTTTGATTTCATCATGAGCACGCAATACCTGAGCTTGAGCTCTTGACAAGGATCTTGCATGGGTGTATTCCTTGCGCATAGCCTAAATAACATTATGGCTGAAGAATAATTATCTTAACATATTTTAACCATGCTTAATTTGCACAAAGCTTCTAAAAACAGACAAACTTTTTAAAAAAGGAAAACCAATTATTTGAAGTCATGACATAGAATAACAGCTTATATTGACGTCAACTTCAAGATTGGTTAGGTAATGTTTTACAAACAAGCAGAGCGTACCCCAACATGCAACATGCCAAACAAGAAAGAATGGATCCATCAGGTATGGCTATATTACTCTTAGGATAAAACCATGTTGTACCACTACATGCTACCTGCATAGTCATTGATTAATCAACCAAAAAAATGTTGAATAAATGCAAGTTATAGTGATTGTTAAGTTCAGAATGATATTGATATGCAAGTGTCTTCTTTCTGTCCTTGGAAGGAGGCAGAACATCTATTCATAACTGAAGTAGAATGATAAATACCAGTTTCAAAATTATATTGACTGATGCTGCACCTCTAGATATCAAGCTATTGACAAAAGGAACACATAGTAACAGAAGAAAAACAAAGCTGTAGCTAGTGTGTTCCTTTGCTAAAGCTCAATTAGACTAACATAGTACAACAACCATGATTGATATCCTGTCCTGGGCATGCTGCTTGGGACAAGTATCTCAAAAATGCCTCATCTATTTCTACATCTAGTGCGTACATACAAGAAGGCATATTTGGCAGCAATACTATACTGCATTATTTGAAAACTTTGAGTACCTTTGACTTCCATTTTGTGCAAAACAATCAGACAGATTGGTTACAAATTCATTCCACCATGCAAACTAAGAAATCTGAGAGAAGGCAACATCTTCAATAGGTTTTCATAGCCAATCTCTCACCTTTAGCAACGTTAGAATTGAGGGAGGGGGCATGATAGAGTGTGAAAGTCACCTACTCCTCTTAGTCCCAATGATTAAGCGAGAGTCTCTTGCGCATGCTTAAGTGACAAAGAGGTATCCACCTAAGTACCTAAACTACCAATCATAATCACATAACTACAAGCATACATCTCCTTCAGTCTATCAGATATGAATATGAGAGACTAAAAAAAAGTGGAGAGGCTAGAAACTTTATGATATAATTATAAGATACAGCTATAAGATTAATTACATATAATTGAATTATAAACATCTTAATAATTAGAGTAGAGTTGCAATGAGAATTTAAAAGAACCCTCAAAATTGTGGTAGGAACAAGGAATTTGCTGGAAGGAAGATAGTGGAAGAGCCAAAAATATGGCCTTAACCAGATAGCTTAATGATTGAAAAGGAAACAAGAGAAGATTACATGGTTCGTTCTCGATATTTCTTTATGTATTGAAAAGGAAACAAGCTAAACAAGAAAATGTTATAGATGATTTTTTTTTTTTTGAGGAATATGCTTTCAAAGAAAAGAATAGTAGAACAATGATTCTACAGAGTTTGGCAAGCATATAAGCATCAGATCATCCCAAAAAGACACAAGTGAATCATCATTTGTATTTGTTCCCTAGCACGGAGTATAATCATCCAATGAAGCCTCTATAAAATGAATGTCTTCAAGAATAAAACATCTACGATCCCATCCTTAGACAGGAATAATATATTTTACAAGAAAATAAAAATCTCTATGAACTTGCCTAGAAAAATTACTTTCGACTAATTACTCAATCAATGGACTAATTTTTTAGTTTGCAATAGCACTTGCAAGATTTAAGAAGTGGATACCACTTGGAAGAAACTAAATTTGAATCTTTAGAATTAAAGGTACTTCTAATTATACAGACGCACAGTAAAATATTACATTGCTATCCGACATTAATGAACTCAACCAACACTTCATATGTGACAAGCCTTCTATCACTACACAGGAGTTCTACTAGAAAAATGTTCAATATCCAAAGATGGCACATAGAAAAGGTTCAATATCCAGAATACAAAGGAACATGAACAACCTGGAGACTTGCGATTGCATTTTCTATCCATCCGAAAGCTCAGTGAAGAAATCATCTTCTTCAACTTGTGATGGCTGCTGCGTGGTTGCAGAGATCAGGCCATGGGACTTGGTTTAGTAGTGTCAAGTTCAAGAAATGTTTGGAATATGAAATTGGCTTGAGGTTCTCCTTAGTAATATATTTGCAAACTAATGGCAGATAGAGGAAGCCAACAAATATTGTTACTTGTTAGAGGCTTTTAAGAAAAGGGTAGTTGATTTCCTAACTAGTTGAGTGAAGGCGTTTCCATGAGTACACAGGTTTTCCAAAACCATCTTGAAGACAAAAACAAGAGAATCACCTTTTATGGTCTTAGGTTCGATGGCAGTTTATATGCAAAAGTGATAGTGCTTTCGTATAAGACAGCAGACTCCACTCAGCAAGAAGCATATATGAATTCACAGGTATACCTTAGAACATATAATGTAGTTCAAGCAAGCTAGCTCCAAACTTATAATCATAATGTTAAGAAAAGCAAGTTGAAGATGTATCTAAGAAAAATGTCAAATCTCTTTCAAAAATATTATGTGCTAAAATAAACCTTGTTAATAATGCATACAAGAAGAATTTAGTTTTAGATTTTGGAAGAGATTGCTTTGGGATGATCTCCTCTTTAGGAGAAATTGTTTTAAGGAAAAAGTAAAATTGATAACTTTTTTATTTTAGAGTGCTAAGAAGTTTTTGTAAGTTTTAATTTAGAAGATATAATAGTTTTGGTAAGAGTTTAGTTATGTGGATTTCATAATTTACAATTTATTATTTAGTAGGTTGTTAGGATTGAAGTCTATAAAAGAGGTCACTTTTAGTGTCTATCATCTTTCCATGTAATAAAATTACTCTTTGTTTAATCTCTGTATGAAATACTTTCATCTTTGTGTGTAAGATCTTTTTTATAAGGATATTATTGGTTTGGATTCTGCCCATTAGTGATGAATGCATGAGACTAGGAGTAAGGAATTAGAGGTAGAGAATGAAACTCTAAGGAGCCAAAATGAATATCTAAAATTAATCTTAGAAAAGTTTACTATAGGATCACAATCATTAAAATTGCTAATTGGTAGTCAAAGAGATAACTATAGCAAAAATGGCCTAGAATTTAAAGGATACAAGAAAGAGAAGACCTACTTTTAGTAGAAGACACGGCACACTTAGAACAATAGCAAAGAAATGGATACCTAAGCAGTATTTGATTAACCCCATTGGACCCAACATGTATTGGGTATCAAAATTTATACTTAGTCACTAAATGACCCTCAGAGTCAACCATATTGGAACACATCTGCTAATCATTGTATGTTTGACATGGCATAAGTATGAAAAATATTCTAAAAAATATTGCTGAAAATTCATGATTTGAAAATTTATTACACGAGATAGTTTTTAATTGTTTCCAAATTGAATTTCAACATTGCTTTAAAGCAGCAAGTATAACATGATCTAAATGTTTTTCACGGATTTATAATCTTGGAACAGTTTAGGTGGTAGTCCTAACAATACAGGTTGACTTGGTGAAGGGTTTAATTTAGCTTTGTGATTATCTTACTTGTGTGATAAGTAGTGCAGACCTACTAGGTATACAGGTTGACTTGGCGAGGGTTCAATGGCTCAAGGTCCATAAGATCGAAGAAGGATGGCGCATCCGACGGACTGCAAAACAAGAAGAATCAGAGAATGGCAAGTCGAGGAGGAAATATATGTAAGCAAAGGCAAGAAGGATGACTAAGGAGAAACTCTGGGCTCTGAGCATCCAAGGGATGCAACTTGATGGTAGAAAACCTCAAGGCTTGAAAATACTCCATGTAGGATAAGTGGAGTGACCAGTTTACATGGGATGAAGGTAAACTAGTAATTTTAGGTGGATTCAATCTTAGAACTAGTCGAAGTCAAGATGTCAATCGACTGATAATGAGATTCAGTTGACTGGTAATCCAAATATTCATATACCCCAAGTTAGGTTTGTTTGGGGTATTATGGTTGCATCAATCGACTAATAGATAAGGATCAACTAACTGTTGGTTATCAGACCTATCAAATGAATAGAAGGTTGGATAGTCGACTAACCAAGTCGACTGAGGTTCATTTGAAGAAACAAGAATGATTCTTAGTCGACTAGAGCAGTCTACTGAATCTCATTGGAAGACCACAAAATGTCCAAGAGTTAACTGATGGTTCAAACTAGTCGACTGACATTACAGCAATCAATTCAAATAGAGCTGAAGATGAAAAGATCAACAACATGATGTGGATAAGATTTGAAGATCAATCAACTAATGAGCAGCAAGCAGTCGACACCAGATCAGCCAACAGAAAGATTCAAACTAAAGGCTGTAAATAGGACTTGAGGAGCTGCGAAAATAGGAAGCATTGATTTAAAAATCACACCCATGCTCAATTTTCTTAAGCCTTCACTGTCTTTCATTCTACTTGTATTTTCAATTTATATTAACTATTTGTAAGAGGTTTCTCCACCTCCAGTGATTAACTAAAAAGGAAAAAGATAGTGGATATTGTGAGCATAGGCTGTGGACATAGCAGCCTAAGGGCTATGAATCACGTAAATTGAAGATGTCACTCTGGTTTGATTTTCTAGTTGTGTTCTTTACTTTTGTTGCTCATTATTTTCTGCATAGCACTAGCCCTGCAGGCAAGTTTTGATATGCACCCTCCTCTACCACATTTTGAGAATTCTCTTTAGGTTGTGTGATGCAATCTCCCTACGGTGTGATGCCTAGGAACCCTTAGGTGTGATACCTATTAGGTGTGATACCTAAGTTTCTAAAATCTTTCTACACTTCTTACAACTTAATTTCAAATTCCTACTCCACAAACCTTTCAACACTCATCTCTCTTATTTTGTTGCATCACTCTCACCTTGACCGAGTTATATACACCTTGGTCAACCTTATTCCACTTTAATTGAGCTTCTTGCAGTTCAGCTGAGATAACTCAAACACTGATCTTGCTTCAGCCAAGCTCCTCTCATCTTGGTCCCTAATCAAGGTTCAAGACAACATAAGTGGTTGGTAGACTTCTATATGTGTCGTAATTTTCCCATTACAATGACACAACAAAACATGAGGTAAATCAATGGGAACATATCTTCCATCTCAATCAGAAACTCGAACTGAATACAAGCTCTTTTAGGAAAAAATATTCACCAAGTTTTTCTCAAACACACACAAGTTCTGCACCATTCAACCATTTCAAGCCTTGTCAAAAAAAGAAAGTTATGCTAAAAACAACTGAAATCCTAAAGAATCTAGAGAACAAACTATAAGGACAGTTTTTCAAGACAAGTAGGGCCTGACTGTCTCCTTTCCTGACAAAAACTAAAAACAAAATTGTACCTTCATATTGAATAACTCTGGATGGAGTCCCATAAGAATGCAGGGTAGAATCTTCTCTCATCGCACTTATCTTTATTTGATACCATCTGCTTTTTCAAATAAATTAGCATCAAGTAAAATTGACTCAAAACCAAGATGATCCAGCTCATTTTTTTTTTCCTCCTGCCATTAAATGTAAACAGAAGAAGTAGGAACTAGAGGATTACCCCTGCTGAAAGAGATCGAGGTTATGGAAGCGATGAATGTAAAGGGCGATCTCATGCACGGTCTCCAGCATGTCGATAGGGATGAACAGGACTCAACGCGATCGCGTAATCTCGTAGAGGATGGTCAATGGGGTTAGGGCCGTGAGGCATCTAATCCTCCGAAATGCAAGTGATCAAAAGAACCTAGCTTGCCTCATCTCTGCACCCAGCTCTCATATTAATAATTAATTCTCCTGATCCATCTTCAAGTCAAGGATTAGAGTAATGTGGGATCATGAAGCCATTCCAGGATTTCTCACTTCTCAAGGGTTTCGGATATGATCGCGGAAGGAAGAGGCGGGGACGGAGGGCGCGGAAGGGAGAAGACGGAGAAGGCGGGTGTTCGGTCTCCTTTTAGGCGATGGAGAGATGGGTTTGGGACTTGCCTGCGTGGGGAGGATTATTTTCGTTTTGCATCTATTTTTATTATTTTCTGGCAATTTTCTTTTAAAAAATTCTCGTCTCCGATATATTTTTCATCGAAAGAAAAATAAAAATAAAATTTTAATAGAAAAATTATCCACGTTAAAAAATACATTTCGCAGCCCATTTCTTATTTTTAATATTTTATTATTTTTTCTGCAATTGTCTAATTTTTTCTGCAATTGTCTACAATTTTATATATTCAGATATTATACTTAGCAAATGATATTACTATTTTTTTTTTACCTCGGGATCGTCTTTTTCTAAGATAAATAAGACTCTCATGCGATAACTTTGTTCTTTTTGTTTTTCAAAAGCACAAAATTTTATAAAATCTTTTAATAGAGTTTAATCTATCTTATTAATATCGTCCGTATCGAGGTAGACTTGATTACGATTCGGAACCGACGGTTCGACGGTTCGAAATCATTGGTTCGACGATTCTTGGGGGGTCGACTCTTAATCTTAATCGATCAAGACGGTTATGGTTCACGATTCGAAACCGCCGGTTCACAGTTCGGTTCACGATTCACCGCGGTTCGTCACAGTTCAAAATTATTATATTAAAAAAATTAAAAATTAAAATTTATTTAAACAAAGAGCTTGCACTTATTTAAGTTGTCTATGTATCTCCTTATGATATAGGAGAATCAAAGTTCACATAATTCTTTTACATTTTTACCCTTTTACATTAAAAAGTTACATTGTTACTCACTTCCATTTCCCGTTCCCGTTGTATTTATTCCTTCAGTATCAAAATCTTCGACTTCATCATTTGAAAGTTGCATTCCTTGGATTCTTTTCTCGACTCTAGTC
The DNA here is from genome assembly GCA_038050645.1 of Hedychium gardnerianum. NCBI lineage: Eukaryota > Viridiplantae > Streptophyta > Magnoliopsida > Zingiberales > Zingiberaceae > Hedychium > Hedychium gardnerianum. The sequence continues at coordinate 20,397 of JBBUKS010305737.1, forward strand.
CAATCGTTGAGTAATGCTTCATTAAAAGAAGTCGTAAAATAATTCTCAAGTTCCTGTATGAAACTTGAGGATCCTCATGGACGTTTCGTCCGTTCTTTAAATAAAAATTGTGCTTTTGTAAGTTTTAAATTACTACTAGTAGTAGTTTGTTGTGTTTCAGAAATATTAGTTTGTATTTCATATTTTACATAATATTGATTAAAAATATCATATAAATAAATTCTAACATTATATATAATATTAATTGGATCAGGA
>JBBUKS010305953.1:0-20651 GCA_038050645.1 Hedychium gardnerianum
TGTCTCTTTTACATTTCCGCTGCGTACTCAATTTTCCGAAAAGGTTTTTCAAAATCGCAAAAGGCTTAATTTTTTTTTAAACACGTGATTCACCCCCCCCCCCTCTCACGTGCTTTCGATCCTACAGGTTCAGTCGACCGATTAGAGCAGACGGGCACAAATAAGATCAAAGCCAGCAGAGAAGGAAACACATGGGTTTAGTTGACTAATCAGGAGAATCAGTCGACTAAATAAATTTGGAAATTTTAGATGATCAGATCGAATCATGTAGGAAAGGAAATCCAGAGATTTTGTCGACTGATAAAGTTTATCAGTCGATCGAATGACGTGATTTACGGGATCGAGTGCATTTGATTTGAGAAAAGAAGGAAATGCACGGGGTTCAGTTGACAGATAGTTGGATCAGTCGACCGAAAGGTTCAGTCGACGAAACTAGTTTTTAGTCGATCGAGCAGTGCCTTTTAAGGCCTTGGGGGTCCGAGCCGATGAACTCATTCATTCATTCGATCTTCTACTATGCTCACTCATTGCTAATGCAAGTTCTGCTACTACTACGCCAAGAGGATATCCGATAATCGAAGCTTCTTCTTCTACAATATTGTTGTTGGCATACTTTTATATTTTGCATGCATTCATTCTGTAAAGAGATAGTAGTGTTGTTACTATCCTCTTATATTCACTGTACGAGTTGCTTCTTCTTCGAAAGATTTCGGAGAGAAGAGCTATAGTGATTGCACATCGGTAGCGGCCAAAGGTCGCGAGACTTAGAGTAGTAGTCATTGGACTAAGAACCAAGTAAAACCGAACTATGTTCTTGTTTTAATTTTCCATTGCTATTACTCTATTTCAGTTTTACGAATATGAGAAAAGAAAAGATTTTAAACAAATGAGATTTACTCCTCCTCTCTCGACTTCCTCGATCCTACAGTTAGCACTATTGTTTATCTCATAAATTAACTTCCTACTCCATTGCTTTATCTAAAATCTCGCTTCGAAAAACTTTATAATTAGACTCCCTACTACATAAACTGGATTCTCAATCACAACAATGTACGAACTTTCATTAATTATAGCAATTTGCATCCTGGTATTATTGGTTGAATATACTGAAAAGGTGTATATATATCTAGACCTATTTATTTTTATGACTCTTTGTTCCTTTTGCACTAGCTACCTTAGCTATCTCTTTATAGAATAGTGGTACGCTTTTTAGACCACCCAATGTAATATCAAAATCCCAACAAGTTGCTTTCCCAATGAGACATACTGAAAATATAAGAGGAGGTGACATCCTAAATCATACTATAGTGATCTGAAACCTCACCTATAACATTGAAATCTCCTAAGTGGCTACCCAACAAAAGCAAGATGCACTGATAATATAAAATGGGATGATATTCTTGAACTTATTCCATGTTAAATACTCTTGAAAGTCTCACTGGCTAAAGATAATATGTTCTTTAGTCTTGGATTCTAAAATGATGCAAGTCTGTCATCACCATCACCATGTCAGCCTACTTACTTATCACCATCAACGAATGATTCAGATGATGAAGCTCCTCGTCACATGCTTCCTCTTAGCGACATTTATATACAATATCCACCAATGGCCACTTGGGTAGAATAGTAATTATCCCGTGGGTTGTATTGATTCCATTTATTCAATTGCTGATGCGTGTGTTTCATATAGGGGTTTTATTAGTATTTTGCACTCATCGTGTGATATTTTAGGAGCATACATTGCATGGTTTATTCGTTTTTAGTATCATTTTTTTATTTTCTTGTTCCGAGATTTGCTCTTGTGTTTCTTCATTGATAGGACGAAAAATCGGAGCTAAAACAGAGTAAAAAGAGCCTTGGAATAGATCATAAAGCAAGGAAGACACCGTAACCATGTCTTAAGACACAGGAGTGTTCCTCGGGACGAAAGGAGCGAAAATGGAGCAATCATGGATTTTCCAGAGTCACATACGACCCAGTCGTGTGTTTTTCACACGATCATGCACCACTTTCTAGGAAGACCCACAGTATGGCCGTGTCCCACTTCTGCTGAGGCCACAAAAAAAGACACGACCCAGCCGTGTGTTTTTCAAATGGTCGTGTCGCCGTGTCGCCGTGTCACAGATTTCGCAAGTTCGGTATTTTTGGAAGTTCCTTCCTATTCTATGGGCTGGGGAGGATATAAAAGGATCCCCAAGGCTCGTGTAAAGAGGGAGGAAGAGTTCCCTGATGACAAGGAACCCTAGGAGAGCCGTTCTAAGGAGCAAGAGGATTTCTCGTCCGTGTTTGGAGTTGGAGGAGCAGTTCAGAGATGATCTATGCTTCATAGAATAAGTCTTTCTCTCTTTTCTCTTGAGTTTGGATTGTAAAGCTTATTTACTATGTTTTCCTATTGTAACTCCATTTTCATGGAGTAATGCTCTTGATTCTAGGACTAGAGAGTAGCCCTTTGACATGTAAACACTTTATTTTTCAGAAGTTTCATATATTTGTATTTTTTTTATTATTCTATGATTTGATTGTTTGTAGTCCGGCTCTACTGTACATACACCAACTCAATGCCAAAAGCGCATTTTCGTATCCCAAGGGGTGCGGGAAAGGACCGAAAGGTGAACCCAATTCTCTAACCCGTAGAATACCGAAATGTGGGGGGTCGGTCACGAAAGTAGGCCAGGTTACCATGATGATTCCCTACGTTTTCACGGAGCTTAATGGATCCGCCTCGATTCGGCGTCACGCAGTAAGGGAAAACAACTTGAGAACCGTGGGGCATCTCGTGACAGGAGCCTTCGTAAGAAAGCGGTTTTTGAACAATGTCACCCTGAAAGCAGGAGTCGCGTTTGAGCGGATACACTGGTGTAGTTACAAAAGATCACGTCGGTTAAATCAGAATTGTCTACCTACATGAACAACCAATGAGAATTATGAAACCAAATATAGGTTAGGGTGTCAACAATCATTATGGTGAAACCATAGTCTTAGGATTGGTTCTTAACATCGGATTTCTTTATAGAAACTTTTCCTCATGATTTTCTCTATTTTCTCAATACTTTCACAACTTTTGGATTCTTTAGATAACTGAATTCACATAATAGATTGGTACTCGATTTTTAGTTCTCATGGGATCAATACTTTTTATTATTTGACGATGACTGTGCACTTGCGATTTGCGACATGAATTGCGAACGCCGGAAATAAAATTTTAAAACCTATTGATTCGGAAGAATATCAGGAAATAGTGAAAAAAGAAATTAACGAAAACTTACTCCAACATTAACTAAACAATTGTTTAAATAGATTTAAAATCCTAAGATGCAAAAGAAAGGAAAAATAATCTTAACAGAAATGAAAAAAAACCTAATAGAAAGGAAAAAAATCCTAATGAACTCAAAATCCAAAAATACAAAAGAGGAAAATAACTCTAAAAAAATACAAAATCTTCGGAGCCTCCTACATCAGTCGCCCCGAGCTAATTAGAACTCATCCTTGAGTTTAGAGTAGTGTCAGATGATAGACCAAAAGGAAGATCATCTGACATCAAATCGACAAAATATACTATCAGTTGATGCACTTATGCTGATAAATCATGGTCTATGACTATTACATTGTTCTTGCAGGGCAACAAAGCATATACTACATCTTCATGCTAGGTAGGTCTTGTCTTGTTGTCCTAGATAGTGTAATCAATGCAGTGTTTGCATTTCTCTAGGCTCTATTTCGAACTAGTCAACTAACCCCTTTATGGTAGGCTCTGTAGGGGCTGGAAGCTGGATCTCAACCTCTCGTCCATAAAACTTCCCAAATCCAGCCTTGACGATATGATTCCAAGCCTTTACAGAATTTGTCGGACTCATTGTGAAGAGCCTCAACATTGATGTTGCTATATACGAATATGTAGGGGCCTCATTGGCCTCGTCCCCAATTGGTGTAATATATATCTTCCACAACCCCTTTCATGGTCATCACCCTCTCCATAAGTCATCATATGTCTTATCTCCCACATCATCAATCTCCTCAACCAAGGGAAACAACCTCTCTATATGTTCCGTATATTATATGACAATATGAATATCGTTGCTGCACCGCATCTGCTGGAACCAAATGCTATCATCACGATCACGACTCTCCCAAGTGTCACAATTTTTGTTGGTTCTTTTCTAGTCATTAAAGTCTGTTTTCACCAAATGCATATCCCTAGTTAATGCAATCCGCATGTGCCATCCACCAGAGAAATCTCGGGTTTTCTTTGCTTGCATTTGTCAATTAAATCCAAGACCAAACATAATCTCAGCAGCTAGCACGCTTCTCAGCCATCGATGCATCGAGAGCTCCCAATCGCTCGCAGATATGATCCAAAGCTTCTCCTCCACCACCATCCTCAGCGGCCAGTATTTCAACTTCTTTCTACTTGTCTAGAACAAAACCCAAGGATAAAGGTTCTTTCTCTTCAATTTTTCTGCCAATGGCGTCTTCGTCGAGGGAATTATCAGTGCTCAAAACCTACAACATGTCATCACCAACTTCATCGATAACTTCATCCATCTCATCATTGTCATAAATGGGATCATCGATTATTTCGATTTTATCGTCCACATCTTTCTTATAATAAAAAAATTTCTTTCACCTCATCAAACTAATCAAAGAATTCTTCGGTCTGCAACGTACTAGAAAACTTTGCGACTTGTCTTTGTAGATCTTCAAGTATCTTGTCTTGGGTGTCACGATCATGGTGTGAGACTTCCTCAACCGGAACATGCCTGTTACGATCATGATGATCATTCATGGGATCTAGAGCTCTGATACCAACTGATGCCGGGAATAATAGCGATTATCCTGTGGGCTATATCGATTTTGTTGATTCGACTGCGAACATCGAAAATAATCTTCTAAAACTTGTTGATTTGGAAGAATACCAAGAAATAGGGAAAAGAAAAATAAACAGTACGACTGAAAATATTATTCACACAAAAACTTACTTTAACATCATTTAAACAATTGTTTAAATAGACCTAAACCCTAAGATGCAAAAGAAAGAAAAAAATCTTAATAGAAAAGAAAAAAATCCTAACAGAAAAAAAAATCTTAATAGATTCAAAATCCTAAAAATCCTAAATGGTCTCAAAATCAAAAAAATATCTTTGGAGCCTCCTACATCATTCCCTTTTCCAAGTTTTTTATAAGTGAATAAGTAATCAAATTGGCGTGCTGCAATTTTGCAAAACTTGATACTTTTCTTCACAATGGAATATGGAGCTTAATTTCTTGCACATCCTCCATGAATGTTGTGAGTGCTAAATGATTCTTTCACCTTAAGTATCGAGTTCATGGCTCCCTTAAATGCTACACAGTCTTACTTGTGGTTAAAGAATTAAGTTATAACAATTACATATTGATTTCAATGACATCTTTCATCAAAATTATATTTGTAAAATTATTATCACCCATAACTATCAATCCTAACTAGCTGATACAATAATTAGACGTGTCTAATGTATTTTTTCATGATTATCTTAAGAAAATTATATTTTTGGAGTAGTCATTTGGGTCCATTCATCCATAATTTGTAATACATATTTGTCAACTCAAGAAACTAATATATAATCTTCGGCATGTTCCTCGAGCATTGTTTCGTTATTTGTCTCACTGATTAAAATTTAAGAATTCTCCAGACTAGTTTCTTTTCCCGGTCCCCCACAAAACCTTCTTGAGAACATGTAGGATGAGTTGTGTGAACAACACAATCTTCAATAAACAACTATTTACTGGAATGATGCAACTACTATCAAATTACACAAAATCTTTTAAAAAACTACAAAAAAATCTTTAAAAATCTATTAATTTATATACACGTCGTAGCATCAAACAGATGATCAGCATCTAATTCTACATGACTTCTCCTCTTCTACTCCGGTCGTGCAACGCCACCATGCCATCCTCCTCCCTATAATTAAATACTCTGGAATTCCCTGCATCAAGCAAACCACCACCTGCTCGATAAAATTCCTCAGAGAGACAATATTATAAATAATAATATTGGAATTCATCTCTAATTTATAAATAATAATTTGAATAATTTTATTTATAAATTTATAACTATTAATTTTAAATACAATTAATATAATAATATCAAGTTAATGATTTTTAGTCTCATCTATTTTTCTTTTAATTATTATCTTTATTCAAATATTATTATATTAATTTTAATCTAAATTATTATAATATGTAATAATATTGCTTAAATATTTATAAATATTAATATTAAATAAAGTTAATATATAATAATATCAACTTAATTATTTTTAATCTCATCTCATTTTTATTCAAATATTATTATATTAATTTTAATCTAAACTACTATAATATATAATAATCTTGTTTAAATATTTATAAATATTAATTTTAAATAAAGTTAATATAATAATATCAAGTTAATAAATTTTAATCCCATCAATTTTTTTTAAATATTATCTTTATTCAAATATTATTATATTAAATCTAAACTACTATAAATTTGAGTTAGATTATTTTTTAACCAAATATAAATAATTTTTAAATATTTAAAATGAATTTTTATTATTTTTATTATTTAAAATGAATTTGGGATGAATTTCAGGATTCATCCCTGATTTAGGGACGAATCCAGGATTCGTCCCTGATATATAAATAATAATTATAATAATCTTAGGAAATTCTATGACAAATTTTGAATTTGTCGCAAATTCTACAACCAATAACTAATTCGACCAAATTTTGTGATGAATTCAATATTCGTCGCAGAATTTACGACAAATTAAAAATTCATCGCAAAATCAGCGACGAATTCAATATTCGTCATAGAATCTGCGATGAATATTTAATTTCGCCGCCAAACTACAACAAATTTTGCGACAAAAATTAATTTGTTTCTAATTTGCGACAAATTCTTTCGTTACTAATTTCGTTGTTAATTAGTGACAATTTATGTTTTTGTCGCAAAATTTGTTGTAAATTTGAGACGAAAATTTTTTATCGCAAAATTTCATTCCTAAATCACTATTTTTTTGTAGTGTCTGCAGTATCTCACATAGTCCAATCTTGTGATCTTTAAGCTTATTATACTCGCCAACGGGGAAATGATCATGAGTTAATATTGCTCAAACAAAATCACCAACATCAAAAAGTACTTGATGACGATGACTGTCAACACGAGTCTTATACTTGTTATTGTTTTCATTAATAACATGTTTTACTTGCTCATGAATACCCTTAAGATGTTATGTCATCTCATCTGCTTTAGGACTAAATCATTCTATACGTGGTACAGGGGCTAAATCTTGTACCCTAGATGAGTTCCGCCCATAGACAATCTCAAAAGGACATAAACCTATGGTTCTGTTTTTGGATTTGTTATATGCAAAATCTACTTCAGGTAATGTCAAACCCCACTGCTTCGGCTTAGTTCCTGCCAAACACCTCAAAAGATTGCCCAAACTCTGATTCACTACCTCGATCTGATCATTTGTTTGGGGGTGGTAGGCGCTGCTAAAGTTTAATTGTGTTCCTAGTTTACCCCATAAATTTTTCTAAAACTGTCTGATGAACTTGGTATCACGATCTGAAGTCATGGATCAAGGAATGTTATGGAAACACATGATCTCCTTGAAGTAAAGATGGGCAATCCAGATAACATTCATAGTCTTCCTATAAGCTACAAAATGGGACATCTTGAAAATCTGTTAACCACAACTAGAATAGAATTCGAGGTTCGTTAGGTGCGGGTTAAGCCCATTACAAAATTTATGTTGGTATTGAACCAAGGAGCTTCAAGAATAGGTAAAGGAGTGTACAAGCTTGCATTGGTGAAAATTCTCTAAGACCGTTGGCATACATAACATCGGTCCACAAAGTAAGCTACATCACTAGTCAACTTGTGTCAATAAAAGTCAACAGAGATAAGAGTCAGTGTCTTATCATGACCAAAGTATCCCTCATTATGAAGCTCACTTATAATTTGTTGCTCAATGAATAACCTGGAATGCACAATTGTAATCCATGAAACAGATAACCGTTATGCAAAATAAAATCATGGTGATGACCATCATGTACCTCCTAGAATATCCTTCCAAACAAAGTGTCAGCTGCATACATGTCTACAAAAATCTTAAAGCCTGCAACTTCGGTGCTCATGGTGGTAAGTAATGAAGAAGGATGGCTTAGGGCATCTACGACATGGTTCATACTCCATGCTTGGTGCCTCAATGTAAAGGTGAACTCCTGCAAATAAGTCACTCACTTGGCATACCGCCTACTCAGCTTATGTTAGCCATTAATATACTTCAAAGCCTTGTGATCAGTAAATAAAATGAACTCCTCTTGTACTAGATAATGATGTCAATGCTTCAAAGACTGAACAATGTCATAGAACTCCAAGTCGTAGGTAGAATATATTTTTTTGGATTCGGACAATTTCTCACTAAAGAAAGCAACTAAATGCCCTGCTAACTCAGAACACCACCAATGTCGATGTTGATGTCGAATGCATCACAATTGGCCTCGAACACTTTGTTAAAATTAGGGAGTGCCAGAACTAATACATCGATCATCTTCTACCTGACTAGTTGGAATTAGCTTATGTCTCTTCAAACCACTTGAAATCATGTCCTTTGAGACACTCAGTGATAGAAGCAATCAAAGTACTAAAATTTCTAATGAACTAACGGTAGAAAGAAGTCAATCTATGGAAAATTTTGGCATTGTGCAAGATCATTGATTAAGGTCACTCCAAGACTGCATCTATCTTTGATTGATCTATGTGAACACCATCAGTAGACACAATAAAGCCAAGAAAAGTTGCCAAAGTAGTAAAAAAGGAACAATTCTTCTTGTTGGCAAATAGGCACTCCATTTTCAACCTTTCAAAAACAGCACGAAGGTGATCAAAGTGTGAATCCCACATCGGACTGTAGACAAGAATGTCATCAAAGTAAATCATCATAAATTTTCCCATAAAAGATAATAAGATTTGATGCATAAACCTCATGAATGTTCTAAGCGCATTTGGCAATCCAAAAGGCATGACTATCCACTCATATGACGCATGTTATGTCTTAAACATTGTCTTCCATTCTTCTCCAGACTTTATTCTGAGCTGGTGGTATCCGCTTTTAAGGTCAATTTTTTAGAAGACCCTAGAACCAAACAACTAATCCAACATGTTATCCAAGCGAGGAATTGAAAACCTGTACTTCACTATAATCTTGTTGATGGCTCAGTCGTCAACACACATATGCAACAGACCATACTTCTTTGGCACGAGCAAGGCAGGGACTGCACATGGGCAAATGCTCTCCTGAATATAACCCTTTTCTCATAATTCTACCACCTATCGTTGTAATTTTTCAGCCTCTTTTGGACTTAGGTGATATGTTAATCGATTAGGTAAACTCGACCCCGAAAAAGGTCAATCTGATGTTGGATGTCTCTCATAGGTGGTAGCCTAGGAGAAGATGCTCAGGCATTTACTCAGCAAAATTTGCTAGCAACTATTATATTTCTGCTGGTAAATCAGCGTCTATGGCTATTGCATCATTCTGGAAAGGTATCAAATCATAGACTATGTTTCCATGCTTCATCTCATCTAAAAACCTAGATATAGAAAGTAGGTTAGTATTATTGGCTAGTAGAATAGGAGTGGTTCTTTCCCGCCATGGCGCCAACAACAATCTCCTTTCCCTTGATGTGAAGGGTATATGTATTCTTCTATCCATCGTGAATAACATTGTGATCATACTGTCAAGGTCACCCCAATAACATATAGCATGCATCCATGGCCACAACATCACACCAAACATTATCATTATATTTATTATCAATTGAAAAAGATACGAGACATCGTCTGTCTACTGTTACCTCACTGTCTTTATTCAGCCACGAAAACTTGTATGACTTAGGATGGCAGTCCGTCTTCAATTGTAATTTTTTGACATCCTCCTCGGACACAACATTCTCATAACTATCACTGTCAATGATCATTTTGTAGACTTTATCCATAACTGTGCAAGTAGTATGAAAAATATTGGTTCTTGACCAATCATCTCTGAATCATCCGTGGGAGTCAACAGGCTCTTGCGAATGACTAAAGTCTCATGATCATCACCATAAAGCACCTTGTTAGCTTCATCATCATCATACATCGGCTCGCTAACTGCCTTTGTCTAATCTTTTATGTCTTCCTCAATCAACAAATTTTTATCTTTCTGATTAGCATGCATTCTTTTTCGCTATGCCCCTGTTCACCACAACGAAAACACCTGATAGGGAGCTTAGAATTAACCTACGGTGGTTGCTAGATAGGACGTGAATCCTGAGGGTGAACTGGTTGACTATTTTGGTCGCCTTGAACTACTAGTTTTCGGTTCTGCTATTTTTCAACAATCAGTGCACGTTGATAGGCCTTTGAAACCGTCCACAATGAATGAAGACCGAGGACATCTTGCAAGGGATAATGCAACCCTCCTAAGTATCGTGTCACCATCTATTCCTCTATCTCAACTAGTAAAACTCCTTTGTATATTCTTCAACTGATCTCGCACTGTACCTCAATGCATGAGGTCGTTGGAACAAAATTTGAGTGTAGCTAAAGGAAAGAAAGTGACTCTTCATCTTCTCACAATCAGTGATCTTGACTTTTCCTTGTCTATCTCGTTATCGTCACAACTGCTCCCACCATGTTAATGCTCGACCTTTGATTTTTAATGGCAATCAATTTTACCTTCACACGATCGGGTACTTCCTTATATTCAAAAATCTGCTCCACTTTGTTAATTCAATCAACAAATCCCTCTTCTTGTAACATATCAAAAAATGCAGACAAATCAATCAAAAATCGAGGTCTCTATATCGTTCCTCTCGACCATGGTGTTCCCAGTTTGTAATACGATGGTGATATGGGTTCTGAAAGTAGACACAGATTCATGATCAAAGATCTCACGATCTTCAAAATCCTTCACCACTAGACGTTGGGTTAATTCTATGAATTTCCTTTGTAAATCATCAATCATCACATCCTGAAACTACAATGACGACGTAGGGCTTTCTCAACAAAAACCTGCATGTTACGACCACTACCACGTTGACCTTCCGTTAAATCTGATGTGTTATGATTCCAGCTGACATTGGGGCAAAATAGTGATTATTCTAGAGGTGGAATTTAAAGAGGAATTGTAGAGAATACAAGAAACAAGAAATTGACAAACGAAGAGAAGTCGTCATCTATAGGTTTAACCGAATGAAGTTTGATTCAAAACAAAAGATCATCCCTAACATTAACTAAGTAATTGTTTAAATAGATCAAAAATTCTAAGATGCAAAAAGATGAAAATAACCCTAATAGAAAAGACAAAATCTTTGAAGCCTCTGAAAAGGACTTAAATGACATTTTTGGGCTCTAGACTGGATCGTTATGGGTTTCACCCAATAATCAATTGTATATCTTTGAACGAACTTCGATTTGAGTGGTTAAAGGTCATATACTTCAACCCAAATCAAAAGTTATGGTCTATCAAAATTTGGATCCTCCTATATCATAACCATACTTGCTTGAGAGAGAAGTCCATTTGAATTGTATGTAATTTCTTTAGCAAAAATAAAACTAATAAAAGTGGACCACGATGCTTCATTTCAAAGGAGGATTATATAATGTTTTTGATAGCTTGTTCAGATTCACTACTGTAATAATCATATAATTAACATATACAATAGAAAGTAGAATATGTGTGAATGAAGTTTGAATAAATAATGTTGTAACCTACATACTTGATTGAGATTATAAGCTAATCTTAGAAGCAAGGTCAAATGATATTCTTTGCAATACAACCATAAAGAAAGGCATTCTTCACATCTAGCTAATAAAAATGCCATTTTTGAAATATTTTTTTATAATCCAGGTATACAATTTTTCGAACTAATTAATCCTGAAGATGACCGATCCAGCCCTACAAAAATTTCCTACTGATCACCATGATAAATCCAAAAAACACCAAGTGATCCGACAATCACAGTTGGACTTTCTAGAATTAATCGTGTTGGATAAATGTTTTTGTTGGGAATTAACCTCAAATGCTCCTGTTGGTGTCATTATTATGTCACCACTTTCATTGTGCCCGGGGGCTCACTTTGAAATGTGTTTAGAAAATAGTAAAATTTGTCACCCTGGCAGCCCCTCACGACTGGACTACATCATTGAAAGAGAGTAAATCAGGAAATCGAAGTTGGCCCACATATGGGAGAGTATATCCACGACTTTTATCGGGATTCGATTTTTACTTGAATTCAGTAAGTCTTCCACATAATGACCAACTCAATATCCGGGGGCACTCACTTTTGAAATGTAGTCACTTGTATAAGAGTACAAATAGATGTCATGTGAGAGATTGATGCAAACGTTTATAATCTATTCATACTCTTGAGAGATTTTTGTGACAAGATAATCCTTATAGTGATCCATGCTTGCTTTTATGTTCGTCTTCTAAATCCATTTGCATTTGATTGATAACTTTGAATGAGGAAGGGTGACAAGGTTCTATCTATCGAATTTTTCCTAAAGCAATAAATTCCTTTGTCATAACTTGTTGCCACTACTAAGGACTAGAAACAAATTCATGATATATTAGAGGTTCGTAAATGGATAAAATATTTGATAAATGACAATGATAATCTCGAATATAAATAGGATTGTTATTACGAGTTAATCATATTAGATAACAACGAGCAAGGTTATCATTGGGGTCTCATCGAAATAGTATTTTCTCTTTCTTGGCCAGTGGAATCATCACCAATTTGGATGTTTTCTAGTATTATTGTAGTGGATGGAAATGGATCATAGAGAGGTGTAGGAGATCAAAAAGTCATTGACGAGGTAACAAAAAGAAGGAAAATTTTCACTTATGCCCTCTTTGATCAAAAAGCCGAGAGATGCAAAATTTGCATACTTGAGAACCATAACACTTATGGCCTCTTGATGACTACTGTTATATCGCAAGAATAAATAGATGACATTTTTTTGGAGTTAACTTATTATGCTCCTTTTTGGTAATGGAACAAAATAAGTTCTTCTAAAAATATAAAAATGACTAAAGTGTATGATAGAGACGTTCAAAAGGAGAACATTGACTGAGAACTTAAGATTAAGATCTTTGGAACAAAAGCAGATGAGAGTAGAACACAAGCAATTTCAATAATATGATGATGCTTTCATTCAAAAATATCATTTTGCTGTCAATAATTGTGAGAGAATCCCTTGAGGTGCAAGTTAAGTAATTGAGAACAGTAAGGGTCCATGTGAGTTAAAAGGGATGAATAGTTCTTTTCGCGTCGATGGATTTGCGCAATGGAAACTTGAATAACAATTGACGCACTAATGCAACCACAAGAGACATGATCTTTTACTTGGTTCGGAACCCCCGATTTCTATTCCAAAACTTAGTCCTAGCGATGCTACCATCACTACCCTTCTCCTCCTCGAATACCTTCCGGAGATAGGAAAACCTATTACAACTTGTTTGTACAAAGAAATACAACCAAATACAAAGATACAAATGAAATCGAAACAAACAAGTTTACACAAGTGAACTTTACTTTGGATACTTCTTGTTGTTTTGAATTGTCTTGTTGGTCCAAAAATGCAGCAACATTTCATCCTCAAACCTCCAAGAATGTCGGCACCTTAGATCTTTCTCGAAAATCTCTTTTATAGGATTGTTGTCGGGCTTATTTTCACATATCAATCGACTGATCTTATTCATCAATTGATTACTACACTATAAATTCAAACATAATCAATAAAATCAAAAAATATATATATATAAAAAATGTTTTCATTGAAAAATAATACCGGTATATATATACAACTATACGATCTTTATCTTATCCCTAACTTAGGAAACAATCTCTAAAATTAAACCTAAAAATTAGGCTTAATCTACATTATCACTATTCAGATTATTTTTATTTTTATCTTCAGTGATACTTATTCTTATCTTTGGTGATCCTTATATAATCTTTATTCCTTATTTTTAGTGATCCTTATCATCCTTTTCCAACAATTCTGACATGGCAGCTCAACGACTCCACCCACCTCAGCATCAGTCGATTACCTATTATCATTAATCGATTGTTGCCTAATCAGTTGAATCTCACAATTAAGTTCTAAACTCTTTGTTCACTCGAACAGTAACATCAGTCTACTGCTACACTCCATTGGTTGACTAATTACAATCGATTGAGTTGAACAGTCAAATTTCTAATCAACTTTCTGTTTGCTATAATAATAGTTGATTGTCATTGTTCATCGGTCGATTATAATGTAACAAACCATAAAAATACAATAGCAACCCTTGATTATTGTAGCAAACCTAAAAAAGCTATAGCAATAATTACTGTAGTAAACCTTATTTTCAGGGTTTAGCATCCATCAATCGATTGATACACTCTATCAATTGACTGATACTCCTATCTCAATCTTACCAAAATTGAATTCTTGCATTACCTAGTATCTTGTTGACCTCAACCTACTAGGATTTCCTTTGTCCAGCATCCGGCTAACTTTGATCTGCCGAGACTTCTCATTGCCTAGCATCCGGTCAATCTCGACCTGCCGAAACTTTATCGTTGCCTAGCATTCGGTCAACTTTGACCTGCTAGGACTTCCTCATTATCTAGTATCCTGTCAACTTTGACTTGTCGGGAATTCACGCCTCATGTCAACTCCATGTTGAATTTTCAATTGGCATGTGTCCGGTCAACTGTGACCCACTTGAATTTTCCTCTTGTGAATTCTCTATTGGATTTCCTACCATCAAGTGTTCGGTCAACCGTGACATACTTGGATTTTTCTCTTGTTAACTCTATCGTCAAATATCCGATCAAGCTCGATCTACTTAACTCTTCGCTCTAGTCAACAAACATATCGATCAAATATCCAATCAAGCTCGATCTACTTAACTCTTCTCTCTAGTCAACAAATATATCGATCAAATATCGAAATTCAATTCAAGTCAACTCAAGTTTGATCAACCTAGTCAACTTTAATTAGAGGTTGATTATACCAACAAAATCTTTTGACATATATCCTCTACTAGGGTTAAGATATAAAATTTTGATCATGATAAAAAAAAATCAATATAATAGCTAAAAGATCGAAGTGAGAAAGTAAGAAGAAATATCTATGCTAAATGTGAATAATGATCAATAAAGATGATATCATATAGAGCACGTTCCGCAAAAGGGTGTGGTGTCGGCCCCAAGCATCAGAATAAACAAATGTCAAAGGCTGCTGACGAACGTGTTTAGCTCTTTTTGAAGAGTAAATTAGGCCGCTTCCCAATATTATTCTTTTAGAGAAAGGATATTGTCTTCTCATTAGTCAAGTCTTTAAGTTGTGAAAATAAAATATATCTTAATTTAAAATAATTAAAAATAATTTATTTCAATGTCAAAGTAGAGGGGTAGGGTTTAGGGTTTAAATTTTAAATTTTAAATTAAGATTTTATTAAAGAATTAATAAAATTTAAATAGATATAAAGTTTACGATCCCATTTAAACACAATTAGCTTTAATATTTTTTTTATATGAGTTGTAGAGCAATAGAAAGTTAAATTAAAAAAAACATATTTATATAAGAATTTTAGGAATACTAGAAAATTAATTTAATAGAAATAAAAAAATTCTAAAAGCCTCCACCATTTTAATTAGGGGTAAATAATAAGTTAATAATCAAACTTATCTAATCGATTAAATCAAAATCAAATAAATTAAATTTAGTTTAGACAAGTCGAATCGATTAAATTTTGTCATAAAAATCAAACAAATATAAAATTAATTAACTCTATTGGCTAACGAATTAATCAATCTTTTTTATTCGACTAATATTGTATATCAATTAACTATTATTGAATAATTAAGTCGGTAATTAAAATTTTAAAGATTTATTTAAATATCAATCCAATAAAATCAATGATCACATATATATATTGATATCCTATATATCTTATCCTACACACTCGGTGCACGTCCAAAAAAAAAATTGATCTAAAATTTTTTATGTATTTAATACTATAATTCAACCCCTAAATCATAATGGCAAAGTTTCATTAGCACAACCGGTTGCTTAAAAAAAAAAATTCAGGCACCTGAATTTTGTAAGGATCGTCCATGTCGTCCATAAAATGAATGTGTAGGCTATCACACCCGTATATATATATAGAGAGATAGTTCTATTAGCCTGCACACCTTATCCTGCACAACCATAAGCATCTGCTGAGGTGGTCACCTACACATCATTGATCAAAATATGTGTGATGATGATCAATGATTAGGATTATGTCACCTCAACAAGTACACATGATTATACAGGATAAGGTGTGTAGGCTATCAAAGTCCTATATATATATATGATGAGCAATAATTGTGAACAATAATTTTTGTGATGAGCAGTAATTGTGAACAGTAGTAATTGTGAACAATAATTAAAGGATGGTAATTGAATAGTTTTTGTGAACAATAATAAAAAAAAAATAGGTTTTAGTTTGAAGGAATATTAGGGGTACTAATGTGGTTGCTTATAGTTTGTCTGTTTTTCCAATGAGCCTCACCTGTAGAGGAACTATTTTTGTTGCCCCGACTGTAAGAAGATAGAGAACTAAGTCTCTAATTTTTCTTTGTCTGCACAGGACTTACACAAATTTTCTCATACAGTTACTTTTCGCCAAAGGTTACTTAGATAAGAACTGAGAAGAAACAGGGACCAAAAGAGACCACATAAATCAAAAGAGACTATTATGCTTAAAAAGGTTTTTATACTTCCATAATATATACTACCATAATATAAACACTAATCTTACAGGAAATAACTTAGCTATGTACATAAGATTATTGGAAATAACTTAGCTATGTACATGAAATTATAGGAAACAACTTAGCTATGTACATGAGATTACTACCAGCAAAAAACTTACAAACTCTTTGGGCACACAAACTTGCTTGCTGCTTGAGACTAGATCTCCGAGGTGAGGCCCTTTCCTCAAGGGCGTTTGAGGGGTTTTTATAGGAAGAAAGAAAGAAAGGATCAGTCTCTGAGAGGGGAAAGAGAGGGAAGAGATAAGGATGCAGGTAGTGAAAAAGAGCTGGAAAGGAGGTGCTAGTGGGGGACAGATGGAAAAGCCAATAGCTGTAAAAGAGCACTAGGACAATTAAGCGTGCTGGAAAGGCGTACTCATGGAAAGGAGTGGGGTCTTGATAGGCACGCTTAAACAGTAAAGTTAAATAGTATAGTTACAAGAAAGTGGATGTGTTAGGGCTTGTGGTCCCTAATGTTCCGTCATATTTTCTAAATTTCTTTCGCTGGTGGAGTCCATGGAGGGAGTAGAGTTGTCGCCTTGGGCTTCATTGAAGCTAGCTGGAGGTTGAGTATTTTGGGCTGCTCAGAGAAGCTCTGCTCGGTAGGCGCGGGAGGAAGAAATGCTGAGCTAGCACGTCTTTTATTGGCCCAATTTTGTGTCTTTTTTGTTTTTGATAGTATTTTAGAAGTGTTGTATGTTGTGTTTGAGAGAAAGGAAAAAATCTAGTTCCCATATCTCTTGGTAAGTAAATTTTCTCAGTATACGTTTTTCCTACTAAGAGGTAAGTATTTGGATTATCCAATCTATCCCAAAACCATCTTGATCCTTGGACCGAAACTCTCCAATGTTTCAATTAATCAACTAAGGGAGTGAAGGCATCCCAATCAACATCAAAATCAGAAGTATAATCATTGAATTCTGTTATGGTGTCATTAAGTTCATTAATCTCAATTGGTTCAATTTTTAGGTCTATCCATTCTGGAGGGGAACTTTCAATAATACAAATCACATATGTTTCTTCTTCTTCCAATGCTAAAGAAATAATTTGATCGAGTTTTTTTGGAAAGTTTTGAAGACAGTCATAGTCTTGTACCCATATTTTATATAAAAATTCATAATCCATTAACAGGGGATATCCAACCTATAAACAAATTTAGCATTCAATTTTACAAAATTGTTAAAAATTTATAAATAAATTAATAAACTTGAATTAATTTTAAAATACATTAGGTGTCCGTGAACAAATTTAGTGTTTGATTATATAAAATTTAAATATATATATATATATATATAATAAATAAATTTAAACACTAGTAAATTTGAGTATGAATAATTTATATATATATATATAATTTTCATGTATTAAATAAATTTTTAATATAATTTATAAGAACAATAATATTTGAGTTCAATAAAACACTCGAGTTTGGCTGAGTTCGATAAAAAAATTAATTAAAAAGTTTGAATAAACTATATAAGTAAATAAATAAGTTGAATATTATCGTTATGCTGGGCTAGTTTACCCTCCTAGTTCGATTAATTTTGATTCATCATAAATTAAATTTAAACTAAATTTAACATTATAGTCTCATCCAATAGAAGTGCATGTCTTGATATTTTAAAAATATATATACATTCATCATTTTTTATACCACATATTCAAATCAATCGTATAACTCGACTAATATTAGGATAGACAATCTTACTTCACATTCTATCCACTAAGTAAATACAAGAGGCACAATTGTTCCTAATATGATGTTTCAATTTCATCAATAGTTTAATCATCGTAGGTATATGTTGCATGAGAATTAAATCCTTATTACTTAGGAAATATACTTTGTCTCTTGCCACACACAAAGTCCATGGGGCTATACATTTGCCCTTCAATCGAGCCTAGTGTAAGGAGAAAATTAACTATTAAGAGAATATAGAAAGGAAGAAGAAAAGTTCAAGCTAGTGAGCTACAAAAGCAACTCATATAAGTAATCTTCGATTCTTTTCTAGTGGTCCTTGTCTTGAATTAGTTATTAGTCGCGATCGAGAATGAATCGCACTTTCCTCTCCTTTCATCGAGTGTGAAGTCGATCGGATCTCTTTGTTTGTTATCTCGTCCCTATTTTTTTCCTCTAAAGTTTCGCCTTTCGACTTATAGTGTTTCTTCTCTTCTAATCTTTATCGAGCATTGTTTCTCTTTCAATCCTTTAGATTTGCTCGTGTGTGGCCTAGTACTACGTACGGCAAAGGCATATAAGAGTTTATAATTTCCTTTAAAAGTTTGTTGATGTGTTGTGTGTTCCTTTTTAGTTTATTTGATTGCTCCACAAAGAATTCGAAAAATAAGATATATAATTAAATCCCCTTTGTAAAATAGTTATCGTAAATCCTTTTCGTAAACTTTGAGCAACTAATTTGGGACCTTCTCGAAAGGTTTGTGAGATCAAACAATTCATTCAAAGCGTTCGATCAAAAATGCTTCTCTATGGCCATCGAGAGCTCAAAATTTAAGAGTGCAAAAATATTAATTTGATACGAATGTGAGATTTTCAGTCATTAAGCATTTTGTTAACAAAAAAATAATTAATTAGAATTATATCTAGTAGATTGAAGCCATTTTCAATAGACTATCCAATTAAAATATATAAAAGTGTCCCGGGACAGTGTATCGTGCTAGGTCGTTTAATGATTTATATCATATATTTAGAATTTGAGATTCAACTGTGATCTATTATAGAGATTTTCTTTTTAATGAGTAATGTAAGGACCCGAGAATGTTGACTGTCAAGATGAGCCTCCACATGTGTTTCCTCTATTTACCCTAATAATTGGTGAGAAACTTCCAGGGGTCATATCGATCATCTCAAGATTAGTCGGAGCGAAGAATTAGATACCTAATGCTAACCGAAAAATATATATTTTTAGGAAACTCAACAAATTTAGAATATAATTAAAAGACGCCCCTAAATACTATAAATCATCAAAAGAACACTTTTTTAAAAGAATAATAATAAAAGCACCCTCCTTAAATAATTTTATCTTGAAAATATTCCTTATCCTAGCGCTGTTGTAGCAGCTATCGATAACTACTACAACGTGTATAAGTTATCCAATAGTTATTACAACGTATTTAGGGTGAGTTTTATAGGATCGAGTGCCCGTGAGAGGAGGAAAGGGTGAATCATGTGTTTTAAAAAAAAATCTTTTCGTTTTAAAAAAGTGTTCCGAAAATATGAGTACGCAGCGAAAAAATAAAGTACATAAGCAGCGAAAAGAAAGTACTCGTTCAATTTATTTGGTTCGAAACCCCGCGAACTCCTACTCCAAGACTCATGGCCCTTCGAACCATATTCGATGGATAATCCACTAATACCATCTTTCGAGAAATCTCTGGAAGAGTAATCGATCACAAAATGAGAGAAGTATAATAACCCTACATTTTCCTATGCAATAACTGAAATATAATAACTGAATACAATAACTTCGTTACCAACACGTGAAGATGAGAAGTGAGTTAAGCTCGTGTATTGGTAAAAATTCTGCTACAGAAAGTAGTTCCGGCGTCAGTTCGATGTAGTAGGGTTGTAATACAACAATTTCGGAGCTCGGGACAACAGTATAAAGAAGAAATAGCATATAGAAGTGATTTTTCAACTGTTGTTCGGCGAGTTCATTTATAACTCATTGGGGACGCCTCCATCAATCCGGAGCGCCTCCATTTAGACTGATCCGATTCGAAAAAATTATTGTTTATCCACTCCGAGGTGCCTCCAAGCCATC
>JBBUKS010306167.1:0-20646 GCA_038050645.1 Hedychium gardnerianum
TGTAACCGAGGAACTTCCCGCTTCTAACCCCGAAGAGGCACTTTCCGAGATTGAGTTTTAACCCATATCTCCTTAAGATGTCGAAAGTTTCTTCAATGTCAGTCACCAAATCCTCGCCCGGAGTAGTCTTGATCAAAATGTCATCCACGTAAACTTCGATATTCCACCCGATCTGACGCTCAAAAACCCGGTCCATTAATCTTTGGTAAGTCACCCCTGCGTTCTTCAAACCAAAGGGCATAACGGTATAACAAAAAGTTCCTACTGAGATGATGAAACTTATCTTCTCTTGGTCTTCCCGGGCTAGAGGAATCTGGTTGTATCCTTGGTAAGCATTAAATATGCTAATGAATTCATACCCGGAAATAGAGTCCACCAATTTGTCCATGCAAGGTAGCGGATAACAATCCTTCGGGCAAGCTTTGTTGAGATCCCAGAAGTCGATGCAGATTCTTCATTTGCCACCTGATTTAGGTACTAATATAACATTGGCAAGCCATGTCAGGAATTGTACCTCACGTATATGCCCTGCCTTCTTGAGTCTTCTAACTTTAGCCTGTATCACCAGGTCTTGATCGGGTGAGAAATTCTACTTTTTCTGTCTGACTGGTCGAGAGTCAGGGAGAATGTTGAGATAATAAGTCATCACGTTTGGAGCGACCCCGGTGACTTTGTTAGGCGACCAAGCAAAAATATCATGATTACGAAATAGGCACAAAATCAGTAATTTTTTTTAGCTCCGGGCATATCTCGACTGCTACCTGTGTGGTCCCATCCTACCTTACAGGATGGATTTGTATTTCTTCCTTCCCCTCCACGAGACGAGCTATGGGTGCCACTTGAATGACCTGTATCGTGGCGCTTTGCAATCGGAGGGCTTTGCGAGATTCTGTTTTGATCACATTGACATAGCACTTTCGTGCTGCCAACTAATTTCCCTTAGTTTCACCTATCTGGTTACCCACCGAGAACTTAAGCTTCTGATGGTAGGTGGATACGACCGCCTGAAAAGCGCTCAATATTGGCCGCCCGAGTATGACATTATATGTTGAGGCGACATTCACAATGAGGAAGGATACCCTCTTAGTCTTCCTTACAAGTTCTTCTCCTAAGGATAAGGAGAGATGTATTTGGTCTATCGGCTGTACCTCATGCCCTGTGAACCCGTATAAGGAGGTGTTCACCGGCAACAGTTCTTCCTCCTTCAATTGTAACTAATCGAAGGTGTGCTTAAAAACTATATTGACAGAGCTACCCGTGTTAACAAATATTCTTTTAACAGTGTAATTGGTGATCCAGACTTCGATCACCAACGCATCATCATGCGGAATCTCCACTCCTTCTAGATCGCTAGGCCCAAAGCTGAGGGTGGGTCCAGAATGGTCTCCTTTCCCGATGCTTACTCCATAGTTCTCCAGTCGCATCCCATGCGCCTTTCAAGCTCTAGTGGAGTCCCCGTCTGTTGGTCCTTCGGTGATCATATGTATTGTTCCTCGAGCATCTATTTTTTCTTTTCCTTTACCTCTATTTTTCTCTCGAGACCCCTTTGTTTGCGGTCAAGGCATAGAAGGAGATTTCTTTCGAGAAAGGGAAGACATTCTGGTCGGGCGCCGATTCGAGGCCCCCGATTCTATAAGACGAGGTTGTGAATACGGCATACCGCGTCATTCTCGGGCGTTTTCCCTCTGGTCTGCTGCCCTCCGCAACTCTTGATCATACTGCTGACAATCCCGAGTAGAGTGGGTATCATTTTCATGGAAGACACAATATTAGCTTCGTGGTTGTATTCCCACCTTGGGGATTAGATCAGGTGCGATCTCGATCGCTTGAACAACCTGATCCTCCCTAGACTTGGGATATCGCCGTAAGTGGAGGGGAGGTGCTCTCCGATCCGAGGGTCCAGGAGTAAGAGTCTATATTGGGGCCTCTTTCTTTTTGGTGGACTGAGCTTCCTCCACTTGAATATATCTGAGCTCCCGGGTCTGTAACCCATCGAAATTTGTCGGAGGCTTCCTCACCAAATATCAAAAAAATTCTCCATTTATCAAGCCTTGTGTGAAGCCATTGACTGCATCTCCGGAGTGATGGAAGGGGTGTTCATGGTCACTCGGCTGAATCGCTGCAAATATTCCTTTAACGGCTCTTTTGACTTTTGTCGGAGGGCATACAAGTCATGCGGTATTTTCTGATACCTCTGACTAGCGACAAAGTGCTGGATGAATAAGGCCATAAATTCGCCAAAGGTATGAATGGACGATGTTGGGAGCTGGCTGAACCATCTCTGCACATAGCCGGAGAGGATTATCAAGAAGACCCGACATTTAATGTCATCCGAGTATTGATGTAACTTGGAGGCATTTTCAAATTTGTCTACGTGGTCTTCTGGATCAGTGGTGCCTTGATATTTTCCAATCGCCAAGGTCCGAAAATATAGGGGTAAGACGTCCACCGAGATTTTCTTAGAGAACGGTGACCCCGAAAGGGGCCTTGGTTCCTCCGAAGGTAGTAACCTTATCCTTCTTTTGGAATCCGGAGCGGAGTGTTCTCCCGGAGGATTCCGAGGATGATGTTAGACCTACAGGGACACTCGAAGAAGGAGGAATTATACCTGGGAGAGTTTATCCGTTATATATCGCCCGAATTCCTTGATTTAATGGCGCCTATCCCATTCCGGAGGGACCCCTCTCTCTGGGTGACCCTGGTGGGAGGATTTGTCCTTGTAATACCACTTGAACAGTAGCGACTACCAACTTGTTGAAGTCTTCCATCGCCATGGTGATTGTGATTGGATTATTGCCGATGTCACTCATCTTGATATCCTGATTTGGGTCTTAACTCAGAATTCTCATAGACGGTGTTAATTTAATCCCGCCTAAGAACATCAACGCATGACTCACCGATTCCTTGGAGTAGAGGTTGGATGGATTGAGTATCTCTAAGCGATAAAAGAGCTCTTCAGGGATGAAGTAGAGGAGAAGGGGTTCAGCGACTATGTCTGAGAAAAGGAAGATCTGCAAAAGGAGAGTTAGAGGAATAGCCAGGAGGATTCCTGGCGATATCTCTCCGACGCTCAAGTTAGTTGAGGTGAAAAAATATGAAAGAAAGCTAAAACTTGTAAATGCGAGGGTCTATCTACACGTACCTGCGATTGTAAAGGTGACTTCTTTTTATACTGTTGAGATCATGGAGACATTTTGTGTTTCTTTTCCACATTCTCCGCAGCGTTACCCGTATTTAATTAACCTTTTAATTCGTCATTTAATAGCGATATTTCTCAAGTTAACCGAAAGATAACGTTTACGTTTGTAACGTTCTCTTGAGGGCAACATTTGCCCATTGCTGGAGGATGTGAGAGTCTTTATGATGATCACCTTTTTATATTTGGAAACATTTTCGTGACCGAAGAACCTGGGAGGTGCATATAGCCGGGGGTTGCTGGAGTCGGGAGTTATAGAAGTCGGGAATTACTGGAGCCGGGGGTTACAGAAGCCGAGGGCTGTTGGAGCCGGGGGTTGCTGGAGTCAGAGGCTACAAAAATCGGGTGCTATTGGAGTCGGGGGCTATAGAAGCTGGGGGCCGCATGCCACGTTTGTTGGCACCTGGCCCCACATACCACGTAGATTTTCTCGGATAATTTTTGTATATGCAATTAACTAACTACTAACTGCTACATTAATTTTATGATAATTTTGATTATTTTAAAATGATTTTAATTAAATTTAAATATTTTAATCTAATTTATAAAGATTTTTTTAATAAAAAATATTTTATATATAAATATTTTAATTAAGTTGAATTGATTTATTTTTATATATTATAGTAATTACTCGGTGGCTCCGCAACAATGTTAAAAGAAATGATTTTTATAAAAAAAATATGAATTTTCTTACCTCCATCGGTGGGTTTTGTTTTGGGCCGAAACCGACCCAATGGACTGCCAGTTGCTCGATCCCTAACGGCCCGTTATTGTTCCCCCGATCGGCCCGTGACTGGTTCTCAAAATTGTGATCCCTTAAATGCCCCTGGCAGATGGTCGAATTTTCGGTTTTATTCTGTCAAAATCCCCCCAGCCCTCTCTGCTCTTCCTGCCGCTGTGCCGCTTGGCTTCCTCCGCGCCGTCTGTCCCCTCGATCGCTGCCGCCGCCGCCTCTCTTCATCGCTGCCGATGGATGCCTTCGGTCGCTGATCTTTTAGGAATTTTGGCACTGTAGGAATCCAGGCTTTGGAAGATCGTTACTGTTAAATTCGTAAGCGGACATATTATCGATCTCTCCTTTATCTTCGTTGCTCGTGAGTCAGGTATCTTTTTGTTTTTGTGATGCGAAATCTAGGTGCTTTTACAGTTCAACGAAGTGAGAGTTCTATACCAATTACGTCCTTGAGATATTGAAAACGTTCAAACTTCAAAATGAGTGTTAATGATTTGCGCCTCATGAAATATATATTTTTCTCTTTGTAAAAGATTCTTTTTTTCTTTTTTCTTTTGTGTATTTCTTGTGCTTCTTTGTTTATAATCTATTCACGGAGATGTCTTCCGTTCGCAGGTACTGGAGCTTAATTTGGCGAGACTACAAATCAAGTTTACATTATTTGCTTTCGCCAGCTTCTAACGTTCACTTTGCCAACTCCAAAACCCTCCTTCAATACTGTCATCCAGCTCCTTATTAGTCGATGATGAAGGATCTGACACTCCCTTCATTAATCTATAATATCTCTGCCTGCTGAGTTCAAGTGAATTGAAATTTGAAATTTGTCTTATCATAGGTTGCTTTTAAAGTGTTCCCAAAATCCTTCTTTGAATACTCAACAACATACATACCCTAAATTGCCAAAACCCCATCAGTTTTGATAAGTTTCCCTTTATTTTGATTTTGGATATCTTTCTGGGGTAAACAATGGTGGACTTTCAGAGCTCTACCCATCGTTCTAGGTGGATTTTTTCACTTGAAGAGCTGGTAATTCATATGCTTCTTTTTCTTCAGATTATGTTTTTCCTTGATCATGGTTGAGTTTATAGGGTATATCTTTGATGTCAAATGAGCAGCCTTTGTTAAATATATTAAACTTGTATTTGATTCTCGTATGGATAACTGCTGAGCTTAGCAAGTTATTATACTTTTCCCATGTTTGTTGACATTGTAATAGAACTTGGATCTTCCTTATTAATTATATTCTGGCCTCTGGGTTATTCCTGCAGTTTGAAAAGCATAAGAATGCAAACCAAAGGACCTCAAAGCTGCTTGAACAGGTGCTTTTCTGTTAGAGTTGTCGAAATTATACTGAAGGCAGATTTTCCTGCCTGAGTTATGACATAGATTGTCCATACTACATTGCTAGCGTTCTTAATACATGTATGCACTATAGTCAATTTTTTTTGCATTTGGCTGTGAGCCTATGCTCTGCCTTGTTTATCTTTTTTGTAGTGATCTTCCCTTTTTTGGCTGCTTTACACAACCTTTCATGCTCATCGGTAGTATTTTGTGAGAGGGACATGGCATTCAATATTTATATGTATCACTCAACTTCCATGCAGTTTGGCATCACACGGCTGGAAGTTCATGTTGATGGGTCTGTCTCCTACCCTGAACCTATATTTGACCAAAAAGATAATGGTAATGAAACAGCAATTTCTAGATGTCTTGATCTAGCTTCTATATAGCTATTTCTGTGTCTTCATAGCCCTTTTTTGCTGTTGATCATTTGAGCTTGATTTTGTGATGCTGCTTCTATCATTTTCTGTTAGCCGAGAGGTCCATTCCCAAGCCTCTTAATTGTGAAGAGGAGCAGCATATGCGGATCTTCTATGAGCAAAAAATTCAAGAAGTGTGTCAAGCATTTAAGTTTCCCCATAAGATTCAGGTGATTGTTTTTCTTATTTTTTGCAATACGGAATTAGTGAAAGAGAAGATTTTTCTTCCAAGTCTTTTTGCCTTGCAGGCAACAGCAATTATCTACTTCAAAAGATTTTATTTGCAGTGGTCTGTCATGGAGCATCATCCGAAACATATAATGTGAGATCCTTGTTGCAGTATTCATTTGTTGATAGCTTGTTTATTTATTCTCATATTATCTTATATATGCAAAGTTTGGCTGATAATTCTGACTACTCTGAGAAGTGATTCTATACTTAAATATTGAACACTTTATTCCCAATATCTAAAAGTTTTAGTATATTTTTTATTTAGTCTCATGTTTCTGTTGGCATATATGCAAACTTTGGTTGCTAATTCTGTCCTAGCTGTTTATTATTATGATCATTATTTTGGATAAATCGAAAAGGTGAGATCAAGAGAATCTTTCCCAAAAATACTGATTTCAGGAAGTGGGTAGCAACATGTTGATAGCTACAACAAATAGCTGTCAGTCTTTATGAGTTCAATTTTGTTGTGCTAAGTTTGTTAATTCTACTTTTTTTGACAGTTAATTTTTCCTGTTTGAACAGGTTAACTTGCATATATGCTTCATGCAAAGTGGAAGAAAATCATGTTTCTGCTGAGGAGCTTGGGAAGGGAATTCAGCAGGATCATCAGATTATCCTCAATAATGAAATGGCTGTTTATCAGGTATGCTTCAATGTGTATTCCACATACCTTTTTTTGCTTTGTTTATGTCTTATTTCCTTCTACTATTTGCACTTTTCAGAGTCTTGGCTTTGATTTAATTGTTTACTCTCCATACCGCTCAATTGAAGGTTTCCTTGAGGGCATGCAGGTGATTTGTTCTATCTGTGATAGTACTTTTAAAATCCATTTGTCGGGTAAGAGGTCTCAGCTACTTTGGACATTGTAGTTTGTTGGGTACTTCTCTTTTCAGGCCTTAATTTTAATTCATTATTGACACCACCTATCATGTCAATATCGAATGACTAATTACCTTTTTTATTTTTAAGGATTTTTTACATGCAAGAGATGAACAAGAGAAGTTTCAGGTGCTTTCCTCTGTTTCCAATTATCAAATTAATATGTTTTTTTATATTGCTTTGCATATTTGAATCCTTTTACTAGTATTTTCATGGTTTTTACCCTACTTCCAATAGTATGATATACCTTGTGATCTTAAATTACCTAGCATAGCTAACACCAACCTTCCCTACAACCTTTTTTTTCATAATTATAGCATTTCACTTTGTTTAATAAATCTTTCACTTCTTTGTTGCACGAGTCATATGTATTTTCTCCTTTTCTGGATAAAACATATCGTTAACCTCTGCTCACTATTCTTACTTGGAAAAGAAGCAAAAATTCCAACAATTTTCTCTGCCATATTTCTACATGTTAATCTCCTATAACTTTTAAAATTGATAATGCCTTGAATCTAAGTCATGGAGGTTATAGACCCTGCCAACGTTTTATTGGTACCAATTCTGTTCATAGATTTACTTGATACTGCTTAGCTTTAATTATTAGCTATTTAGATGCTGGAAACATATCATCATTCATTGTGATATTATTTTGGTCACTAAAACACACCAATTATATAACATTGAATTGGCTGAATGTGACTATGCTGTCTTTTATGTTTTTCACCAATACTTTTTGTTCCATTTCAAGGACTTGCTACAAACTTCATATTCAGAGGTAGATAGGATGATGTTGACTGATGGACCACTTCTCTATGCTCCTGCGCAGGTGCTTTACTTCATCAAGTGTATTTCACTAATTTTTTTGTCCGAAAGTGAGTAGCTGTTACTTTGTTTCGAATACATTCACCTAGAAATTGGACTGTCGCTAGCTGATCCTTTTCAGAAAATTGTTGACATGACATGACTAGATTAATGTTTCAAAAGTCTTAAGCCTAGATTAATCAAAATATACTCATCTATGCCTTTCGAGCTTCTGTAACTAGGCCACTACTTAAAATGTGGAACTAAACTAGCATCTCACTGAACCCAAAGATCTACTTTCATACCATGTGCCAACCCGACCAAAATGAGAAATTTGACCACTTATTGATTTGGGACCTTCATTTGGTCTTTTAACCCCCTGCGCCCCACACGAAGCCACATGTCTTCTGGGTGATTAAAGACCTACTGCAATCCTATAGGCGAAGATTCCTAGTCGGAAGTGCTAAAACTCAGATTCCTAAGCCTTATACAGCCCCTTTGTTAGCTCACAACTTCCTTGTGGGCCCGAAGTGGGATAACATAAGCAGAACAGACCTACAGGAAAATTGTCCATGTTCGGCTATTCATGTAAATTTCTGCACTAGTTCCAACTTCTTTTTTTTTTTTCATTTTCCTTTGACATTTACATTTCAAAGGACCCTTAAGTTATAGATAGTGTAGTCCTATTGCAATTTCGAACAACTTGAAATATCTAAACAATCTGTTTTCGGTTCCAGTTAGCACTGGCTGCCTTGCGCAGATCAAATGAGGTGCATAGACTCCTTGATTTTGAAAGGTACCTAGATATTTATCTGAACTGTTATCTCAATAAATTGTTCTGTTTACATGAGAAAAGATGGATCTTTGTTTTGTTTTGGTTCTAGTGGGACTTATATTCCATGTTTGATGAACATTGCAGATACTTGAATTTCTTAGTGTCTCGCCAGCGGTCTACCCACTCAACTTCTCAGCTTCTTGAAACTTTGAATTCAATCGATATATTGGTAATTGTAGTCAAATTGAAAAGCATACTTAAACGCCCCTATCATTATTTGTTAACTTCCACTCCTTATCCAGGTTGCTCAACTTAACATACCGACAGCCAAAGACATGCGGCATATCGATCGAAAACTGAAGAGCTGTTGGGATCCAAGCACAGAAGAGTAATTCCCGTGACCCGTCTCGTCTATCACTTCCATTTTCTTGAATTTTTTCCCCTCATCCAAACGTATCATGCAGCAATAAGAAGCGAGAAAAAAAATCAAAACACAAGTCGAAAAGAACTGCAAGTGAGATGCAAGGGCTACTGGCATAAACAAGTCCTGCTAAACCAGTGAAGGTTCACGCCAGATTGAAAAGTGCCATGATGTCGGAATTTTTTAGAACCCTAACAAAGTTTCTATCTAGTTCGACACTGGTATGGTTGATCAATGCGGTTCTCAATTCGACATTTCATTGTATTTTTGTTGAGACAGACCATTCTATATTTGTGAGTACTCTACATTAATATAACATGAGTTGCTTTTATTGCGAAACACATTATTTATATCCTTGTGTAAAAAAAAAGATGCCTCTTTTATAACATTATTTTAAAGTTTAAATTGCTCAGTAATTGTTGTGGTATTCCAATCTCTTGTGTTTGTTTTTTTTTCTGGAAAAAAGAGGAAATGTTTATTTCATGAAAATTCACTGAGGAACATGATAATTATGTTTTTTTTATGTGAGTGCATTTACTGTTGGGATGCCTGATAAATATTTGTTGCTAATTAAATAAGTAATTAAGGTTGGATCATTTTTTTTATAATTTTATTTTAATAATTGGATAGATAATTTGAGAGGGAATGATTTGATTCAATTCACTCAATCAATTTCATTCCTTATAATAAAAAAACAATTATTCCTAGATCTTTAAATACGGATCTCAACAAAATTTGGTAGGAGATTTTTTTTCAAGGTGGGGGTAGTTCTCAAATTTTTTTGATTTAAAAATTATCATGTACTTAATACTATAATCTAATCTCTAAATTTTAAAAACAAAATTTCATTGACATAATTAATTACTTAAAAAATATAAATAAAAAAAATTGATCTAGACGTCTAATTAGAATATTTTATACAATAATCTAATTGTTTAAAATTATATATATATATTACTATGTATACTCATATATGATTAATTCACGAGCACTTAGTATTAAATTATTATTATTATTTTTTAAAAATTTAGGATTTAGTATTTAGATTAAAGGAAGTGATTTATTTTTTTTAAAAAAATAACCTAGGTATTGATTGCCATATATGGATGTGTAAAATAATAAAATTCTCTCTCTATATAAATATTGTTAATCAAGGCATCGACTTTTGTAATTTGATTAATCTAAGAAATAATTCTAAGTACCACAGACATTTCATATACTTTATATAAGAGAATTGAGTCTTTATTGTATGGGTATACCGCCTTATCATTTATCTATTATATATTTACGATAGCACTTAAATTTGTCTAGTGATAAACTAGATCAAAAAATGTTTAAGTAAAAAAAAAAAAAATTGAAGATCTAAATCTTTACACAATTAAAAGAGATTTAACTTTATTTATTTCTCTTATTGATGCTTTAAAACTTAAAACCCACCAAATCACAATCTTAAATTAACACTTATCACACCAACATCGACACAAGTAAACATAGACCTACATCAAGAAAAGTAAACATAGAGTTTATTTGGAAGGATAAGACGATTTAGCTCGAACAAATTCGAGTTGAGTTTGAATTGGACTCGAACTCGACTCAAATTGAGACGCTGTTTGGGATCCCGCGGCCGGTGAGGCCACCGACCCGGGTTAAGTCGGACGTGTTGGGGTAGAGCAGCATGTAGGGCATCTTCACCGGTCCGGTCCGGTTCTTCAACTTCGGGTCCCGGTTCATTCTCAGGATCCGGTTCTCGATCTCGATCAGCTTGTGGCGGAACCGCTCGAAGGCCTCCAGCGCCCTCACGTCGGAGGTCCACTCCGGCGTGTCCCGCTGGCCGAGGTACACCTCGTCCGACGAGTGACGCGACAGGATCTCGATCAGCGACACGCCGAGGATGGTCTGGAACTGGCCCGTGATGGTCGAGAGGAAGAACAGGTCCGGGTTCTTTTCCAGCTCGGCGTACTCCGGCGTGCCCGGCTCCGGCATCCACCGCCGGCTTATGGTGGGGCGGTTCGGCAGGTATCCGGCGTAGGGGAACTGTCCGAAGTTGACGGCGGCGTGGAGGGCGGAAGCCACCCAGATGATGGTGGTGCAGGTCTTGGTCAGCTCGGCGACGGTCTCCAACTTGGGCCACCAGGCCTCGTCCTTCTTGTCGCCGTGCCCGACCTCGCGCACCTCCTTCCACCACGCCTGCAGCTCGACGTCGGCGCATACCACAGCGTCGTCGGGGTAGTAGATGGCGCAGTAGTCGGTCACCCACGTCTCAATCGCCGACCATATCGCAAGGCCGTCGACGGCGTACGGGTAGTCTTCGATCAGCAGCCGAAGCTTGTTCGGGCTCGCCGGATCCTCCACCGCCACTCCTCTATAGTAAAACAACAGAATTACTTTCTTGAAATGGAAAGTCAACTGATCGACGCAGGTTTTGACTTCTACCTCTTGAGGAGATCATCGGGGAGCCCTTGTTCTGTCAGCTTCCAGTTCTTGTAGACGACGGCGGACATCTCCAGGGCGTATTTCCCGGGGAAGACAGTGAGCTCCAGGATTCCTCCGGCGTTGATGAGTGTCTGACGAGCTAAGGCGTTGATGTTCATCGTGTCGCGGTTGTGCGGGCTGAGAAGCTTGTGCACAGGGTGGACGACGCTGAGCTGCCGGTTGGTGGCGATCACGAAGGGCTCCATCACCGCGTGCGTGTTCAGCCTGCAAATTGATCAAACACATCTCAGGCGAATCTGAAACTGCGTAATTCGCATCGAGCGAGTGTTTTTTTACCAGTGGCTGATGAGTTGGTGGTAGCCGGAGTCATTGACGGCGGCGTAAGCCTTGGCGAGGCTCCAGACAGAGCCCTGGACGCCGGTCTCCGCGGGCGTAAACACGCGGTTGAAGGCGCCGACATGCTCGCCCTCGGGGTGAGGCAGGCTCAGCTCTATGGCCAGCGGCTTCAGCGTGCCGTCGTCCCTGAGCAGCAGCAGAGTCCTGGTGGCGTAGATCTTGTTGTCGCCGGAGTTGATGCGGTTCAAGTAGGGTATCAACGCATCGTGATGATCCAAAATGAACAACTTGTTCGCCTTCATCGCCTCTTCCACCGTTCTTCCCTCCATGTTCTTCTCGATGTGAGCCGCCGTGATCGAGCTGGTGTGGTCGCCGTACAACTCGCGATCAAGCTTACTGGTCGGAGGAAACTCCTGCAGGCGCTTGATGATGACCGGATTCACTCCGGCCAACATCTCTCTTCCAAACTCCTCGTCGCTCCTCCAAGCTTCCGTGTCATCTGCCTCACCAAACAGAGTACAAACCAACATCAACTCTGCTTCTAAATTCTAATCGATCGACAACAGTCCGAACAGCTTACGTTGGATGGCTTGAGGGCGGGGAAGCTTGAGGATTTTCTCGCCGTCGGTTTGGACGAGCTCCCGGGGAATCTGGGCGTTGACCTGGTCGCCATTATCTTCGAGCTGCGGCAGCCGCAGGCCGCCGTCGAAGAGATTCAGCACGTCTTGGAAGGAGTCGAATTCCATGGGGGTGGAGTCGAACACCATGCTCAGCGACGGTACCAGCGACTGGACAATCGCCTTCAACGCGTTTCCGAGGAAGTCCGACATCTTCAGGCGAGCGAACCGCTCGTCGCGGGGCACGTAGATATCGAGGTTCAACATCCACAGCCGGCTCTCCGAGTTCGGATCTGCCGTTGTATTGATTCCGATCTTACTAAATTAGGAAATTGGGTTGAATTGTTATAGCTCGAGTTAACTTACCGGTCTTGGTCGGAAGGCGACCGGTGCGGCCCCGGCGAGGGTAAGGTAAGTCCTTGGAGCCGCCGAGGACAGGGCGGGCGTTGTCACGGCCTTTGTCCGGATCGCCGAGATCGTTGTAGTAGGCGTAGGCGTAAACACGGTCGTGCTCCTTGAGTTCGCCGTCGACGTGGTCTCCCCTGAGATGGACGAGCTCATCCTCTCTGTACTTCTTCAGCAGCTCCGGCGTTTGGCTCGGCAGGTACGTCTGCATCAAGAACACAACTCAAGAACCGAAAAACGATTGTAATCAAATCAAATCAAATACTCACGTCGTTGGCGAAGAAGATGCGATCGTAGTTGTAGTTCTTCACCGGATAAACCCAGGAATTGCAGACGAAATGGATGCAGTTACTCTTGCCGGGGACGCCCTTCGGCAAGGTGACGGCCTTGAGGAAGAACTCCGAGTGGTGGTAGTTCTTAACGATGACGGCGCCGGGAACCCCGTGGCTCGCGTCCCACTCGAACTGCACGTTGAACTGCGACTCGCCCTCGATCACCGACTTCAACAGCGGCATCTCCCAGTGCTCCAAGTACGCCGCCGGACTAATTCTTCCTCGATTCAGTTTATCTGTTTCCATTAATCATCATTTTAATTTGCACCAATTATTGAAGACCAAAATGATCTTTAACAAAGTTGAAATTGACGTTTTTATCAAAGACTTCGATTGACTCAGTTGAGGTCAAGGTCAAACGACTGGGTAAAGCAAACCGTCGGCGGATTCAAACACCAAAGGTCGAAGAAGAGAGGAGTGGGATTGGGGGCTGCGGGATCATCCTGGGTACGCCGGCGAGCTCGCGAGGTGACTCTTCGGCCCGATCCAAGCACCGAAGAAAGAGAATAAGCGAGCGAGGAGAGGAACCGGGGGGCGAGATCGTACCGGGTTCTCCGGCGGTGGCGCTGACGAGGTGGAAGCAGACGCGTTCGCCGAGTAACTCATCCATTCTGTCCAACAGCGACGGCATGAAGTCTTTTAAGCCCATTACGCTCTTCTTGACCAGCACGACCGTCGCGCTCAGCTTCTCCGGCGGAGGCGCCGCCTCATCGTGGCGGCGTTTGGACAAGAAGTTGGTCAGCATCCTGTCGGTCTCTCGCTCGCAGTTCGGTTGAAGCCGGAGCAGAGGAGTCGTGCCGGAGTGGGGGTGGTTTGCAAATCGGGAAGCTGCTTGGGGGCTATTTATAGATATAAAAAATTGGGACGCTATAAGCTTTACTTATTTTTCCAAATATTATTTTTTTAAAAGAAAAAATAAAATAAAAAAATAATAAAAGGAAAGCTCTTATTTTCATTATAGTAGAAAAGGACGTTTTATTTTGAGCATATTTTATATTAAAATAATATTTATTAATTTATCAAAATTATTTTAATTGGGTAAAAATAACTTTGTATATTAATTATAATCAAGTTGCTACCACTATAATTTATAACAACCACTAGAGCAACTTGCCTATTATATATTGTAGTAATCATGTGATAGTTGCTATAATATAAGTTATAGTAATTATTTTTATAATAAAATAATAAAATAATAAAATAAGAGTATTTTTAATATAAAAATAAGATTAAATTCTTTTAAAATATTTTTTTTAAAAAAAGTAAATGCCCCCAATATATTTGGTAGCTAACAATCAAATAATATTTAATTATTAAATAAATATATATATATATATATATATATTAAATATAATTTCGTACAATTTGCATGAGCTCTCCAATAAAGCACCGACACTAAACATGTATGAAAAACATGCGAGAATATATATTTTATAATCCAATATCCAATCCTTCACATCAATTAAAAACTGATCCGATTTTATCTAAAATAAATTCAAAAACATTTGCCTAGGTCCATTCAAACAATGGATTTTCTTAGATTTATTTTATTAAAGAAAAAAATTTATAATTAAGATTTAAATTTTAAATATTTAATTAATTATTAAAAGATCTAATTAATATACTGAGGGTGAGAATATATATTTTTTAGTTTTATGATTATCCAATTGATTAATAAGCGATATATTTATTATAATAAGATTGAGATTAATTTTTGATGAATATATATTTTTGAAAAAAAATTATTTCATTTTTAGTTACATAATGATCGATTATAAATCGACGTTTGCAATAAGCATAATTATTTTTTATTATAAAAAAATACGTATATTTTGATTCATAAATGATTATATTTACTTTAGGTATCATTTTATTTCAAAATTATATATATAAAAATAAATTATAAAATAAATTTATAATTATTTGATGGGAGTTTCCGATCCAAGTGCTTTGAACATGCATGTTTAACGTGAATCAGCAGCTGCTGAGTCAGATCCAATTATTTGAATCTACGTACGAAATTTAATTGTCCATTCATATTAATTTCTTCTTGTTTTTCATGTGTAAAAGATCGTGAAAATGTTGTCCAGCAGGGAAATGGGACCCTAAGTGTGCTCGTAGAGTCACCTCCATTGAATGTAGTCATTAATTTAAAAAAATAAAAAGAAAAAAAATAAATTAAAACAGTTTGAAATTGAAGTTGATTGGGAATTCGAGTTTGACTTGGATTTTGAAGTTGGCTAAAGTT
Organism: Hedychium gardnerianum; assembly: GCA_038050645.1. NCBI lineage: Eukaryota > Viridiplantae > Streptophyta > Magnoliopsida > Zingiberales > Zingiberaceae > Hedychium > Hedychium gardnerianum. The sequence goes on from JBBUKS010306167.1 coordinate 15,171, forward strand.
GACCGAGATTGATTGGGCGAAGATTAGATTCGGGTGTGATTTAATTGAGATGCGGGTAGTTAAGAGAAGTAAGTTGAGTTCGGAGGTGATCGACTCAGATCGGACTTTGGATGACATGGTGTAGCTTGAATTTAATGGACGATCTTGTGATGAAGTGCAATAAGTTTTTATCGGAGCTGATGAAGATGGTGCAAAGGAACACATTGTCCCCTCATTTAGGTTTATGTGATTCATTCATATTTTTTTTTAAAATAACGACTCAGATCGAGGCTCATCTGAAGTAGCACCTTATCTCTTCATCTGGATGCATCTGAGTCCTGATTTTCAATTCGCTCAAATTGAATCATCCGTAAGAGTACTTATATTCTTGCATTTGGATGAATCTATTTTTCATCTTAATTTGACAAATTAAATTAAGTCATGTCACTAATCCACGCAAAACCAATCTAATTCTTAGATTTTGTTATATCATCAATCTATACTAAACCAATTTGAAAGCCAATTTATGGAATAAAAAAAGCTCAAGCTCTTCGTAACAATGTATATGTGCAAAGTACCTCCTAAAGAGTCCAATGCATATGCACGGGTGTACTGCTTGGGCATAGTTCAAATTACTTGTGAGTTGGGTCATTCGTTAAAATTTATTTATACTTCTTGATTTATTTTGATGATTAATAAAAAAATTTCATAGATCGAATAAATCATCTCTAGTATAATTTGATTATAAGATCGCTGAATAGTTAGATTATAAAAAATATATAATAAAATAGCTTGTTGATACAATTATCAAACAACTTTATTAGTTATTTTTTTGTCATAAAATCGTTATATATCTAAACAAGATATATTTCTACAACTTGCGAGATGAAAAATGTTATCGGCGAGATGATACTCATGGATGCGTTAGAATCGACAAGTTTATTAACCAAGTGGCTTTCCAAACAACCATAAATAGCTCCTTTTTTTTGGTCTATATTCAATAATGCTAAGTGAATGGAAAAGTGTAAGATCAAGAGAGATATGACAACCCAATAAAAAAAAACGAAGAAAGAAAGGCATGAAAAACAATGCCTAAAGAGATTTACCTTTTCTGAAATAATTTAAAGACCTTTTTTTATGATTAGATTGAATGATAGAGTTTCATGGGACCATGTGTGTTCCCTCTCTTCATCATTCTCTTCAATTTTCAAGTTAATTAATTTCATTCATTATTAGTGTTAAAAAATTAAATAGATTAAGATTTATCTTATACTTAATGATGTCAAAAGTCTAATAGGAAATTAGCAAGAGAAAAATCTAAGTGGGTCATGGAGGATCGGACACTTAACACAAGAGAAAAATTCAAATGGATCAAAAGTTGACTGGACACTTAGTGATCAGAAGTCTAATAGAAAGTTGATAAAAGGAAAGTCTAAATGGATCATGGAGGACCGGACACTTAGTAACAATAAAAATCCTAGCAAGGCTAGGCGATTGAATACCTAGTTGGGAACTAGACAATGAAAATCCTAACAAAGCTAAGCGGTGGAAGACCTAGTTGGGAACTAGACAATGAAAGTCCTAATAAGGTTAGACAATGAAAGACCTAGTTAGGAACTAGGTAAACCGCAAACTTAGTTGAGAACTAGGTTAAGTCCAAGTAGGTCACGGAGGACTGACCACTTGATGAAGAAGCCCTAGCAGGTTAAGGTTGATCGGATACTAGATAATGAAAAAATTCCAATAGGGCAAAGATAATTGGATGTTGGGCAAAGAAAGTCATGATAGATTGAAGTCAACCAAAAATCAGGCAAGACCCAAATTCAGACTTGAAAAGACTGAAATTAGGGTTAGTAATCGATTGGTTAGTGAATCCTAAATCTGAAATTTAGGGTTTAAGGTTGGGCAAAATCGATTGGCCTAAGGCCATTGATTGTGTTAATAGATTGACCTAAGCTTTCTGGGTGAATAGAAGCTTGCCAAATAGATTGACTGATCGATTGATAGTGTCAATCGATTGATAGAAGTTTCACGAGAAAATAGAAAGTCGTGGAATCGATTAGAACAATCCATTGACAGTGATTTCTCAAGTGAACAGAAGGGTTCAAAATCGATTGAGGCAATTGATTGACGTGACAATCAATTGTGGCAATCAATTAGCTGTGTTTTCTCGAGTGAACAGAAGGATGCAGAATCGACAATCAATTAACATTTGATAATCAATTGTAAAACTCACCAATCGATTGGTAAAACTCACCAATCGATTGACTGGGCAAAAAAAAGAGTCGTTATGCAGGTTTGAACAGCCGGATCTGACGTGATAATCGATTGGGGATATGACGTGATAATCGATTAAGAGACATTTTTCAGCCCGAAAACAATTCTAGAAAGAGGTTTTCGTGGAGATTTGAAGCGGCCAGTTCTTAAGGGGTTAGAGTTGAAGTGTTGTTGCATTTTCAACCATCAAGAGGATATCCAAAGGGACAAAAAAGCAACAAAGCAAATATCTCATATGTAAAGTTGTTTTACTCTCATTTGCTTATGTATTTATGTTTTTTGTTGTATTCTTGTGCTCAACCTTGTAAGATGCTTCTCCTCCTCCGAAAGATTTTCGAGAAGGAGGAAGTTCTTAGTGGAAGTTGTGAGCGAGGGGTAGACCCCTTGGATTAGTCGTCTCAAGGAGGCGGATAACAAGTAAAATCTAAGTGTTGTGCATGTGATGTCGAAGTTGATTCAAGTATTGCGCATTCAACGATGAGCACAAAACAATGACGAGAAGTGATCGAAACTATTCACCCCCTCTAGTTTGCACGGGTCCTAACAAATGCTATCAGAGCGAGGTTACTCTTCATCAGACTAATCGTCGAAAGAAGCATGAGGTAGAGGAAGAAGAAAAAGTTAAAATTTGAAGCCCTCAAATATTAATAAGTTAAAGGACTAATCATCGAAGGAGCTCAACTTCACAAATAGAACCCCGTGACAGACTTGGATATGACATTCAAGCACCTCCACCTTTCGGATTGAGAGAATTCAACCATTGGAAGTCAAGGATGAAATATTTCCTTATGATAGTATAGAGCAATGATTTTCTCTAATGGAAGGATTTGAAACTCTGAGAAATACAAAAGGAAAACTTCTTCAGAGGTGCAAATGGAGTGAGGAAGAAGTTCAAAAGTCTATGACAAATAAAAAGGTTACTAGCTTACTAGTTAATATTTTGCCTAATGAGATTTTGTGAAAGATAGGTATATATAAAGATGCCAAGGAGTTATGGAGCAAGTTGGCCAAGCTCCATGAAGATCCAACCTTATTGTAAAGTGAAGACGAATCTAAAGAGGGAGACTCTTTAGATCAAGAAGATGAGGATTCAGAAGTTGAGAAGTGTTCAACATATGAGGAGGATATTGAAGAGGCATTCACCTTAATGATTGAGGAGGAGCATAGGCCATTGGTACCAGAACAAGAGGAATTCTCAACATCTGGAGCCAATGAAGAAGAGTGTGTGATCTCTACGAGTGGAGATAGCTCAACCCATGAAGGTATATCAATTTTGTGCATTAAAGATAAAAAAACACATTATGTGCTTTTAGTGTAGGGAGAATGAACTATAAGAGCAAATGCCTAAAATTAATAAGGAAGAAGACTCAAATGACACCCAAGGTAAAGGAAAAAAAAAATCAAAAGAGGCCAAAACATTGATACGCAAAGTCAAGGAGTACATTGTGTGTACTTCACATGCAACCAAAAAGGATATTTATTAGAATCAATATCAAATGGGGAGGCATCAAAATAAAAGCAAGAGAGAAAGCTCAAATCAATGGGGAGCTCCTAAGAGCAAACCCAAGGTATTATTTAATAATGTAATTCCCTTAAGCCATGAAAAAAATATGTTGGAAATAGATTTTATTATCTTAGTGCTTGTTATCATGAAAATAAGATGCATAAAAAATACAAGGATAATTTTTGGTCATATCATGTTAGAACAACCTTACCTAAGGATAGGAAAGTAGAAAATAATCTAGGCAAGAACTATAAGAAAATTAGATACATGACTAGAAAAAGAAATGTCAAAGGCAATAATGAAAAATCAAAGTTTGAGAATTTAAGGATTGAGAATCAAGTTTTGAGGTCAAGACTTAATAAATTAGAGAAGACCTTAGAGAAAATAATAAATAATATTAAAGGATCCAAGAAATAAAACCTAGGTTTAGGAAGACAAGAGTTATCCATGGGCAAGAAAGGTTTGTGATACAAACCTAAGTCCAAGGAAAGCATGACCTCATATCATTGAGTTCCATATAACTATGGAACTAATCCTAGGTCTAGGAGTCAAGTTAAGGCTACGAGAGAGGCTATCCCTGGAGTTGATCTTGAGGAGATTAGCATAACTAAGGATTCTAAGAAGCCTAGAAAATTCATTAAGAATGTATCCATGGAGGTTATTCCTAATGAGTACCTAGTGCACCCAAGGAGCGTCAATAGGTATTGGATTTCTAAGAGTGTGATCTCTTCACACTAGATGGGTATAGGGTATGTCAACTCTAATTAATAGGGTAGTTAATTCAACCATTATGAAATCATCATTCAAGAGCATTTTCAAGGTATTGTAGTATCTTGAAAATGAGAAGTTAGGCGCTGGGGGCGAGCGTTTCGCCTTTTGCCACAATTGAAAATGAGAAGTTAATTTTTTACACTTGAAAAAGTTTATAGTGTGCCAATAAAATTTAAGGTATTGATATTATTAAACTTGGAAAAATAGAATAGAAATCAAGAGTATGCCAAATTTAAGATTTTGGCACATTCAAAGGAGATAGAGTCGCATATGTTAAATCAAGTATTTGATATAATAATTAAATGACAATACTTAGATAGAAAATCTATGCATTTATTTTGTGTCACACTTATTATACTTGTGTGTCCTATCATATGCCATGACATCATATCATATATTTATATTGTCATGAAAAATACTACATGTCATGTCATATATGCATCATTAAAGTTATGATAGTTTTTCTTTTGAAAGTATGCATTTGATGTATGTCATAATCATTTACATGTATTATTTTAATTCCTTGTTAGGATGATCAAGTTTAAAATATCTAGTTAGAGATGCATGATCCCTTAGGTTAGGAAAAATCAATTTATATATCTCACAAGAATTATAAGAGTTAACCTGTATGTATATTGAGACATATTAAATACAAGTGAAATGTTAGGAGGATGAGAAAACTCAAGATGTTGATTTAGTGCATTTATTTGAGTTTTAGTTTCATCAAAACAAATGAATTTTTGTTGACTAATCATGGGGAAAACTATTAGTATTAGCCCTAAGAGTCAATTATGAGATTATTAGGCTTATTGGGTTAATGATTATGATATTGGATTAATGGTTAATCCAATATGCTAAAATCCAACCAATTAAAGATGATTAATGGAGATTAATTATACATTCAAGAAGGAAGATCATTGAGTTAGACTCAATTGGATCCAACTA
>JBBUKS010306385.1:0-42521 GCA_038050645.1 Hedychium gardnerianum
GTTTCTTGGTGTATTGCTCGTGTTCGAGTTTGTACGAGGTTTCTCCACCTCTATGAAGGAGATTTTTCATAGTGAAGGTGTGAGAGAGAGTCGGACCCTTGGATTAATCACCTCAAGGAGGTGAATACCAAATAAAACAAAGGTGTTAGCATTGCTTTGAGTTTTTCGTTACAAATCATCATCAAGAAGCGATTGGAGCTAATCACCCCCTCTAGCTTCCCATTTGGACCTAACACATGACTCTTTTAGACTTCTTAGAATTTATTTTATAGCTATATGGAATTCTATGATATGAAGTCATGCTCTCCTTGGACTTAGGTTTGTATCGCAAACCTTTCTTGTCCTTAGATGACTCTTATCTTCCTAAACATAAGTTTTTCTTCTTAAACCCTTTGATATTATTTGTCATTTTCTCTAGGGTCTTCTTTAATTTATCAAGTCTTGACCTCAAAACTTAATTTTCAATCCTTAAATCCTCAAGTGTTGATTTTTCATTTTTGCTTTGAATATTTTTCTTTCTAGGCATATATCTAACTTGCTTAGGGTTCTTGCCTAGATCATTTTCTACCTTCCTTTCCTTAGGTAACATAGTTTAGCATAATATGACACATAATTTGTCTTAGAGTTATCATGTTTCCTATTTTCATGATAATGAACATAAAAATCATAAAATTTATTTGTAGCATGCTTGTTATCATGAAATAGAGAAATACCATTAACTAATAGTACCTTAATTTTGCTTTTAAAAGCTCCCCCTTGATTTAAGCTTCCTCCCTTGCTTTTGTTTTGATGTCTCCTTTTTGGATATTGATTTTGGTAATGTCCCTTCTGATTGCATGTGAAGCACACAATGTGTTCCTTTCCCTTGTGAGTCAAGACATTGGCCTCCCTTGGCTTCTCCTTCACCTTGGGGTTGCTTGGGTCTTCTTCTTGACAAATTTTAGACACTTACTCTTGTAGTGTCCATTCTTCCTACACTCAAAGAATATAATGTGATCTTTATTTTTGTTAATTGAAATTGATATACTTTCACGATTTATGCTTCCTTGACTTGTAGAGGTGGAGCATGATTATTCTTCATTAGTTACAGATGTAGAAGCTTCCTCCCATTCCGGTGTTAATGGCCTCTCCCCCTCAATCCTTGAGGTGGATGCTTCTTCAATTTCATCCTCGGATGTTGAGCATCTCTCAGCCTCCGAATCCTCATACTCTTGATCCAAAAAGTCTCACTCTTTGAATTTGTCATTGCTTGGCATTGAGGAGGGATGCTCATGAAACTTTACCAATTTACTCCATAATTCCTTAACATCTTGATATATGTCTATCTTACACAATATCTCATTAGGCAAAATATTAACCAATAATTTCGTTACCTTTTCATTTGACTTGGATTTTTGGATTTGTTCCTCATTACATTTGCTCTTCCGGAGAGGTTTTCCCTTTGAATTTCTTGAAGCTTCAAATCCTTCCATTAGAGCAAACCATTGCTCTATATCCATCATAAGGAAATTCTCCATTTTTGATTTTCAAAGATCGAAGCTTCTAAATCCAAAGGGTGGAGGTGCCCAGATGTCGTAATTGAACCCATCTCGAAAATCCATTTTGAAGTTGAGCTTCTTTGATGATTAGTCCTTTGACTTATTGAAATTTATGGCTCAAACTTTCAAATTCTTCTTCCTCTAGCTCGTATTTCTTTTGGCGATTTGTCTGATGAAGAGCAATCTTGCTCTGATACCACTTGTTAGGACACTTATGAGCTAGAGGGGGTGAATAGCTTCGATCGCTTCTCTTCGTCTTGTCGTGCTCGTCGTTGAATGTGCAGCGAAAATATTGATTCAACTTGGACGCCACATGCACAACTCTGGTATTTACTTAGTATCCACCTCCTTAAGGTGACTAATCAAAGGATCCACACTAGCGATCACAACTCCACTATGAACTCTCTCCTTCTCGAAAACTTTCCAGATGTGGAGAAGCCTCATACAAACTTGAACATAAGAATACAACAAGAAGAAGGAAAGCAAAACACAATCGAAAGCGAAAACACCTTTATAATGTAGAACCTTGTTGCTCGAAAATGCCTCTTATTGACTTAGAAATGTAGCGGCACTTCGCTCCAAAATCACCAAGAACTGACAACTTCTTCTCCAAGCGCAATCCACTTTATAGCACTATTGTTCGGGCTAATTTCCATCAGTCAATCGATTGGATTTACCCTCAATCAATTATCATGTCAGATACAACTGTTCAAACCCGCATAACGATTCTTTTTCTGCCTGACCAATCGATTAGTGAGTCATACTAATCGATTGTCAACTTTCAATCGATTGAGCCAATCGATTCAAAAACTTTCTGTTCACTCGAGAAAATAGCCTAATCGATTGACTCCAATCGATTGGCTTAGGCTCCAATCGATTGCTCTAATCGATTATGAGACCTTCTGTTCACTCGTGAATTTTGGTCAATTGATTGGCTTAGGCTGAATCGATTGTCCCAATCAATTTCCTAAGCTTCTCTTCCCTCACAAACTTAGCCAATCCCAATCAATTACCTAAGCTTTTATTCCCTCGTGAACTTTAGCCAATCGATTGACCTAAGTTGAATCAATTAAACAAATCGATTGTCTAATCCCTAAATCCGGATTCCAAGTTTATGGTTTACCAATCGATCGATACATCCTGCCAATCAATTGGTAACCCTGAGTTCAATCTTTTCAGGTCTGAATTCAGCGCTTGCCTGGTATCTAGTTGACTTCAACCTACCAGGACTTTCTCTTCCCAACATTTAGTCATCTGTGACTTGTTGGGACTTCCCATTGCCTAGCCTCCTGTCAACCTTGACTTGTCAGAGCTTCTTCACGAAGTGTCTAATCACCCTTTGACCCACTTCGATTTTCCTTTGCCTAACCTCTAGTTGGGACTTTCTCTTGCCTAACCTCCAGTTAGGACTAGTCACTTGGTAGACTTCTTACCTACCTAACCTCTAGTCAGGACTTTCCCTTGTCTAACCCTCAGCTAAGATTTTCTCTCGCCTAACCTTCAGTTAGGACTATTCACTCGGTAGATTTTTCACCTGCCTAACCTCTAGTTAGGACTTTCCCTTGTCTAACCTCCAGTTAGTGTAGGAATTATAAAGATTTTCGTATGAAACAAAAAAACATACCTTGACATTGCGGAGTAATCTGGAGAGGAGAAAAAAAAACTTGCCGTCAGCGAGAAGATCACCACGAGAACGAGGAACCTTCTCGAACGTATTCACGAACCAAATCCCGACGTTCTGAATGATTCTCTCTTGATGAAAAACTATTTTATCAAGCTATTTTTTTCCACACTCTTTCCCTTGGACACTCCCTTTATATAGGAAATAACCTAAGGGCATTAGGGACATTTTGTCCCTAAGAAGAGTGGGGAACATGGGATACCCACGTTCTATCCCACGTTCCCATTTCTTACATCTTCCACTCGTCCAAGGAAAGTACTAAAATCAATTAGTCACAAAGACCAAATAAGTCACTTAGATTATACAAGAATTAAGTCACAAAGACTAAGCAGAGCGTTCATCCATACTTAAGGAAAAATGATTCGTGCAACAGCAAACACACTGAACGATTAATGCTAAGAAGATTGTTATACCTAACTTAGTGATTTTAGATTTGTGCGATATATTAAGATGTTTGAATTTTAATTTTGTAATCACAACCATCTATATAAACTTTTTTCTTAGATTTTGTAATGTTTTTGATGTACATATTGATACAATTTTATTATACCAACACTTTATTCCTACTTTATTGTATGTCATATTTGATGATGAACTTTGTTCTATCTTCATTTGATTTTTATTCATTAATTTAAAATTTTGATTATTTTTATTTGGTGAGGATGATAAAATGAGTTTTTAATTGATTATCCTTTTGAGATTTTTTTTTATTGTTTATGTTAGTATATGTATGAATTTTATAAAGATTTTTATGATATAACAATATATTTTTTCTCACGTGAAGTTATTATTGAAAAATAAAATATATATATATATATAATTATCTGTTATAAATTTTTCCATATTTGATTTTTAGAAGGTTTTTCATATTTGACATTTAGTTAAAGAAGATTAAATATTATTTTTTAAATACGGGAGGATAAAATGTTACTTGATAGGGTTAAAGGTATTTAGCCTTTAAATTAAACCGTACTCGCGTCAAAATACCGCAGGTCTGTCCGCTTTCCTCTTCTTATTCGGTTTTTCCCTTTCCAGCCGCGACAAAGGGAAACGGCGAGTTGGAAGTCTCTCCCTCTATATCTCTCTGGATTCCTATCCTTTTCTATCTCGATCGAGCTCCCTCACGCTCTTGAATCTTTGATTTTGGCAGGTTTTGAACGATTAGATCATCGTCCATGGCCTCGAGGAGGATCATCAAAGAACTCAAGGATCTGCAGAAGGATCCTCCTGCTTCTTGCAGCGCTGGTCTTTCCCATCTGTATCTGTTTTTTTTTTTTCTATTCTTCCTTCCATTTTCTCTTTTTTTTTTGTCAACATAAGCGATTTGACTTTAGATCATTCTACCGGAAGAATGGCGAAAAAGGACGCGACGGCGATGGAGATCGACGAGGACAAGTCTGTCGCTGTGGAACAGATCAGTCCCAAGTTCTCCATCAACGGTTCGATCTCCCACCACTTTTCGTTGATCTGCGATCCTTTACGCATTTTCTGGATTTGAGAATCATTTTGTGAAATTTAACAAACCGGCTTCTTGTTTTTGTTGTCAGTGTTGCAGCTAGTAAAATCCGCTCAGATGCAGCACGGTTTGAGGCACCGAGATTATACTCGGTACAGGTATGTTCTGTTCGATTGACTGCATGAGGATCCCGATTGAAATATTCTATATGTGAAATTGTTAGTATGCTCTATGACGTGGAATGAGAATACTCTTGCTCATCAATTCCTTTTTTACGGTACGGCCGGACTTATAATAGTCAGTTTACTTGTATTTTCGAGATTTGCAAAAATTTTCTCTCTGATAAAACATGCATGAGAAAAGTGTAGTTGGATCTCTGCATAGATTAAGCATTTTTCTTCCACTGTTGAGAATGAGCATATGTTTCTCTAATTTTGTTGAGGATCTGATTGGTAGTATTATTTTGCTTTTATATGTATTTTATCCTTGATATGAAATCCGTCTAAAGACAAATCTGTTTGGACTCAGGCATTCAAGTCTTACTGATTGTTTGCTCGTGGCAAATGATCTTAAATTATAATTTATCCTAAATTTAGGAATAAATATTGCATAAAATCGCAGTAGATATAGTATGTCTTTGTCCAATAATTATAATTACCAGTTACACTTTTTTTTAATCAGATTTTTGTTAATCATTTGTAGTGTGCTTGCCATCTTTTGTGTTTCCATTTTTTAAAATTATTATTATTATTATTATTATTTATTTCTATTGTCTTAAGAAGAGTATTTGGTGTTGCAGGAGATATTGCACTGCACGATTGAGGAGATTATATAAGTCATTGAAATTTTTACATGGTCGTGGTAAATATACACGGAAGGCAATAACAGAGTCCACAGTCACTGATGTGAGGTTTGCATTTCTTCCTTGTCTCAGAAGAATTTAGTGTAATACCTGTTCAGTTACATTTAGTGTATGTTACATAATCTGTGTAGTTTCTTTGATTGTCTATTAATGAGCTACTAATTACTAGGGATTTTACTTTTTTTTATATGTACCTGTATCATTAAGATTATTTGGTGGCATATTATTCTTAAATTTCTCAAACTTGTATACACCTGGCATTGGGGCGAGTTTTTCTAGCAAAGAAAGTTGAACTAACCTCTGTGTTTCAATTTTCTTACTTTAATATTTACATTAATATTGTTTAATTCTCATTATTATTATTTTCTCTTGCTTCTTTGAGACTGTGCCATTGATTTTTCCCTGTATGTGATGCTATCCTCATAAGAGATGAATTTGTAAATAAGAACGAACCAAGTAGTGTTACAAGATAGGGAAAATGAAGTTGCTTCTACTCAAGTTCTACATAAATCTTGCTGAAATCATTGTTGTATGAATCCTAACTGAATCTAGGTTATTTGGATCTCTTTTTGTAAGAATGATGTATGAGTGTTCCTAGATAGTTTAAGTTCATTTGTGTAATTTGTCATTGTAACCATAACTTGAAATTGATCTTACAAAAAAGTTTTTTGTTGCAGATCATCCATGACACAATTTTTGAAATTTACATGGAAAATTCAAATGCGATTGAGGCCAGTTGACTTTTAGTTTAAGTATGAAATAATCTTGAAATTTGCAATCATGCAGTTATACTTTACTAGTTTGAGGTTCAATTTGTGTAACGTGAAATTATGACTATTACATAGAGTAATCATTTTTGGATTTCACAAAAGGTTGTGACGAAAATTGAAAATTATATTAATTCAACAACTTATCCAATATATTGGATCTTAACTTTTTTTTATAGATTGATAACATGACTTATTCTTTATAAAATAACATACTTTTCTTAAAAAAAGTAAATAACCTTTTATGGAAACTAGCTACAGTCTCGTATCCTATAATTTATGGAATCATAATTCCATGATTTATGGAAATATTTTGTGTAATTTTTAGCGATATTGATGGTTACAAAATCATATTTTCCCACAGATTGTTTCACATTATCCATAGGGGATAACATTCCTAATACAACGAGTACTCAAATGATCCAGCTTGGTTACCATTCTTTTCTGAAGTGTTCTTTTAAATTGCAATCATGTGGTTGTAAATACCACATATGCACCTTGGATTTTTATATTATATGTTAATGGATCTACACCCTTCCAGAGCTATTGATATATGTTTTTGATCGCTTCATTTATAGGTTTCTCCATATTGTTTTATACATGGCTGAGCGGGCCTGGAGCTATGCCATGGAGAAAAAACAGTTGCCTGATGGACCAAATTCTCGTCAACGCATTCACTTGCTTGGTAGATTGAGAAAGGCTGTTAAATGGGCAACACTTTTTTCACAGCTCTGTGCTGTTAAAGGAGATTCAAGAACTTCTCTTGAAGCTGAAGTACTGTACCAACCTTTTTTTCCTATCACTTGTTTGAATGATTGTATGGTACTACATTGGTACATAGATCATTGGGTTGCATATCCATGTACATGCATTTCTGTCAATGGATTGTTGCATTGCCTGTGTTGCCACCTTACTGGCTTGTTATTGCGTAATGTTAATCATGCTGATTTGGATGGTGTTACATTGCTAAAGGGAGAAAAGTGGCCTGAACAATGAGAGAGCTGACTTTGCATGTTTTGCCTTTCCCTTATAGTACAATGTGATGTTGGAATGATTTTCCTTTATAAACAATTTCAGCTGTTGTGATCACATTAGAAAATGTACGAAAGAGCATTCTTCCTCAATTTGCTTTGCTGCTGGTCTCTACAATTTTTTCTTCATCTTTCTTCTCGCGTATTTTATTAGACATACATCATATTGCAGAATCTTGAGCCAGATTTTTTGCATGCAGGCATATGCTTCCTACATGAAAGGATCTCTATTGTTTGAACAAGATCAGAATTGGCAAACTGCATTAATGAACTTCAAGAATGCAAGGTTTACAGAAATCAAAATGCCCAACTAATTACCTTCAGTCTGATCTATGGTCTTTATTGTGCCTGGTATCGTTGGTGCATTAGTTCTCAGCTGGGTTGCTCCTATGAATCATAGTTGTTTCTTATCCTGATTTATATCCTATTGTTTGATTATTATTTACACCGTTTTGAAATATTTTCTTCTTGCTTCAGCTTCTTTTGATCAAGTCTAAATTTTTTCCCTGAAGGGCTGTTTATGAAGAGCTTGGAAAGTATGGAACCATAGAAAATCAAGTTTTATGCCGTGAACGTGTTGAAGAACTAGAACCCAGTATCAGATATTGTTTACATAAAGTAGGTGAGTCAAAATTGCAAACTTCGGAGCTTCTTGACATTGGAGAAATGGAAGGGCCGGCCTTAGACCTCTTCAAATCTAAATTAGAGGTAGATTTGTTTCTTCTCCTTCTGCGCTCTAAATTTCCTATATGTTTTGTTTTAAAATTTGTTTCTTTAGTGTGTGCGTATATGCTTAGTTCTGTTGATTAGTTATAGTCTATCTTAGCCAACCAGAACTATATACTTCTCTGTTTATAATTGAAAATTGTGCTTGTTCTGTAAGTTTGTAGTACAATCACCATTTGATTGTTATGGCATAAACTTTTTGATAAATAGGAGTGTGCTAGAATGGCTTGAGGCTGTGAGCTTTAGGCTGTGTTTAGTTGGGTGGATAAGTGATTCAATGAATGGGAGGGTGGATGAAGTACTAATATCTTCATCCACTTGGAGTGGTTGAAGTGGATAAATAAAAAATTGTAACTATTTTTCGTGTTTGATCTGCCAGATTGGGCACATCAAAGAAGAACGGATAATTAACTACTGTTGTTTTCAAAAAGACCTTTATGGAATTTAATAAATTTCAATTGTTGCCCTTATTGATAATCTCTCTCATCAAAGCAAAAGCCCCTTGCAAAGCATGTGATTTGTTCCCAATCTATAATAGTTTTAAACTTTTAATCATATTTATTGAAGTGAGAGTATTAGAAAATATGAATTCTCACACTCAACTTGTCAGCATGAACTTTGTTATTCATATTGAGAATTGAATATTAGTTAATCTTTCATGCTAATACTGCACCAAAATAATGATTTGTTAAGGTGTAAACTAATCGTCAGTTAAATGTGAAGAGAGTTTTTTTTAGAGGTTTACATGCAAAACAGTTAAAGTTCAGTTTGTTTGATAATTTACCTATAAAAAAATTATTCGGTTTAATTTCACTATTTGAAACCTAATAAATTTGAAAGAGCGGAGCTTCTTTATTAATTTGCTAAATTTAGTATTTATGGAATTAAAATTTTATTAAACATTTAATAAGAATTAACTAAAATTAGACAAGTTCAATTCAAACCTAATTGAAACAGATCGAATTTAAGAACTTTGATTTAGTTTGATCTAAATGAAGAAGAAATTTGACTGGTTTGGTTTAGTTTGTACAAAATTGCAAATAAAAATTTTATTTGGCTGATTCAATCTGTGTGCTATTCAGCTTGTAAACAAAATTGCAACTTAAAATTTGGTCTATTTATGCTCAGGTCAGTTTGTTTTGGTTTGGAGCATATAAACACCTCTAGTGGAAAAGGGAAGCAACAAGATGAAGGGAAAATAACATGGGTGATGAGTAAATAAAAATTGGAAAAATTAGTTTGTATTGTAGTCTTTTTTTATGAAATTTAATCATCCATTCATCTTATTATCTTTTTAAGTTAACAAAGAGTAAAGATTAGAATGCTGCTTATTCATCATACATCCATTCAAATAAACAACTTGCTGGATACACTACGACACCCATCCTTTTATATATCAATGCACTAAGCTCAGTCCATCCACCTTATTAAGTACATCTGAGCGTGCATTTTTTATTAACATCCTTACTGAAAGTCAAGTACATTTGAACGCTCATCAAATTTATGATGGCTTTCGTGTCAGTGTTTGCTGTAACTTCAGTTCTTATACATTTACTTATCCTGTTTCCTTACAATTTTGTAGCTGATTCATGTCATGTCTTTTGCTATTTTAATACTAGGATATTAAGCACTAGTAAGATGCAATTAGAAACTGTATCACCCTTTTTTTCACTTTCTCAAGCTATCTTCATTTGTCTTGTAACTTTAGGCTGTGATGGCTGAGGCAAGATCTCAACAAGCAGCATCGATGACAGAATTCAACTGGCTTGGTCACAGATTTCCTATCAATAATGCTAAGACTCGTGTTTCTATTTTGAAAGGTTTGTGACATGTTACTTATATTTTGAGATTTTATTAGTATGATAACACAATTATGCTTTGTTATGCAGTCTCGTAGCTTTGGTCTACTGATGTTCTTGTTGCTCTTCACTTTTTTGGTAGATTGCAATAAGTATACATATTTTATGTCAAAGATTAGTGCAAGATTAATTCTTATATTTCTTGGTCATTATATATCATATTGAATATCTTTCTAAGTGGTTTTGAGCATTTATCTTTTGGAAATTAGGAAATTAAATAGTTGTCATCATAAAGTTACAAACATAAAATCTCATATATTCCATTATAGATATTTTAAATTTTCATATATGCCACCAATAATTTAATCTTTCAAATTAAATTAATATAAGTTAATTATTGATAGTAATATAATTCATAATAATTTTTAAAATAAATATAGATTTAATCTTTATTCAGGTTATATTTTCTTTTGTATGTTTAACAATCTTAACATCAATTGAAATGCGTAATTAATTTATTTAGATGATATCCCCCTATTTCACAATCATACATTTTCCACTAAATTTTTTTTATAGAGTGATTAATGATAATTTTCTTATTGAACCCATAAATGTTCAAATTTAAAAAGGATATCAGTATTATTGGAGCTACTAAATCAACAATTTTGTAGGGATCTATATGAAGTTTACCCCTTTTCTGATATAATGGCGGAGTGCTATCGCTTATAACTTACATTTCTTCTCGATCTATATTTCACATGACATGATAAGAGAAATACTCATTAGGGACAAGTGTACGCCTAAAAAAATGTAAACGAGGATACGTTCATGAAATTTTCTGTAGTATCTGGTAGAATGAAAAGCCAGCTCATTGGGAACTGGTTTGTTCTCCATCACTGTTTGATTTTTTTGAGAATGAATGAATCTATATTGCCATACAGTGTCTACCTTGTGAGTTTTGATTTCTAATTTCTATTTGTGGTTTCCTTGGGGTTGTGTATTCATTTTTCATGAACATAAATAAATTTTTTTAGGTATGTAATACGTGCAAACTACTGCAGTTTTTAGTTCCTTGTAAACCTTGAGTTCGTTACCTGTCAACCATTTCTCATGGGGATTACAGATCTATAGATAAGTGGTGATATATACACAAAATATATTGTGCGTTCGCTCATATGAAATTAGCATGGCAATGCTTTTTGAACCTTTCCCTAAGATTTATATCAATTGCTTGTCTTATGTAATTTACTTCACGTTGCATTTCATTTTGAGTAAAATTACTTAATATTTGTCAAACCTTCTCTTACTTGAGAAATTTGATCAGCTCAGGAGCTAGAGAAAGATCTACATGGGTCAGCATCAGATTCGCTTCCAGCAGAGAAGAAGCTTGCCATGTTTGACAAAATATTTTCTGCATATCATGATGCTAGAGGCTGCATCCGTAGTGACTTGGTATGCTAACATCATGTTCATCATTTGCTCTTGCTTTATGAGGCTTTTATTTACATATCAAAATGCTATTAACCAGGAACTAAATTAGCCTCAAATTTCCATATTTTTCTAGATTAGCAAATCTTTTATGTGATTGGCTTGTTGGATGAGTCTGGATTTTGAGTATGAATTATTCTTGCACGCCAATATCTACTAAACTCTTCAACAATGACTTTGAAATGGGCTTTCTTATATTTAGTTCTTAATCTGAGTATCTAACTGCATTCTGATTTTAGGCTACTGCAGGGAATGCTGAGAATGCAAAAGATGATTTAAATGGTCTGGATAAGGCAGTAAGTGCTGTTTTAACACAGCGCACTATCGAACGCAACCAATTGCTGGTTGTCATTGCTAAAAGTAAATTCAAAAAACATCGTGATGACAAGGTTGATAAAGTAACAAAACCAGAGGAACTTGTTCGTCTATATGATCTCTTAATACAGGTTAATATCGCTTGATTCTCGGTGTTTCTCTGAGCTTGTTACCTGAGTTTGTGTTTTCCCATCTCTTTTGAGTGCGCAAGTGGAACTAATCCTTTTCTAATGGCAGAATGCATCTGATTTATCTGACTTAGTCAGTTCCGGGAAGAACAGGAACTCTGAAGAAGTTGCATTTGTTGAAGAATGTGAGATTAAAAGTTCAGTGTTTAGAGCTGAAAGGTGTGTCCTAGTTGCTTCTTCAGAAATATTAGCTCTATCGGTACTTTTGGGAGGGAAACTGAATGGATTAATTTACCATGCTATATTTGAAGATCAAGACCTGTTTCAGTGCTACATGGCCTATTTAATATTGCTATTGGATTGTTGCATTCATTTCAATTTTTAAGGCCCCTGTTAGCTGGGCTTTTAAAGCTATTTTCTCAAAATTACAGGTGCTTTTACTTGGCTAAATCCTATAGTTCAGCTGGCAAAAGGGCTGAAGCATATTTGTTATTTTGCCATGCACGTTCTCTTGCAAATAATTCCCTAGAGAAGCTTCAAATGGCAACTAATCCTGATCAGGTTCTTTTCTTGTTCAGCACTTTTTATATTCCTAATTATGTTATGTTATTATGTTTTTTATTCTAACTTGTATAGTCGGTATGATGGTTTTATGGTAACGCCTTGTGCTGATAGAAGAGTAAATTCTGTTAAAACTATGTAAACAACTAGAAATAGAATTCTACAAAAGCTACTTTGTAGGATCATCAATGATTTTTGGCTATACAGGGGCTATCAAACATCATCACTGGTTAGGTGCAGATTTCACCTGGAATGATTAGTTTATCTTGAATGATTAATACTAGACTTCTTAAGACTGTTATATAGTATCCTAAAACTTGTTTAGTCCTTAATCATGGTAATCACACTTTATTTGGATATTGATTTGCCTCATAATCTTGGTTCCATTTTTATGCCACTAAAATGGAGTATGTTACTACAACTATGCTGCTTGCTCCAACAAAATTCTAGTGATTGCCGTGATCGACTGAAAGCCTGATATAAATGTATAAGATCTCTTATTTGTGTAAATTTACTAATGAGAAAAACAGATATTTAACCGGACAAATAAAATTGCTATTTTTTACTTACTGTGGTTGCTCATTAACATGGCAGGCTTTAGCCCAAGATCTGAAGGTACTATTAGACATCTGCAGATCAAGCATTTGTATTGAACATGCAGCTGGGATCATGGAGGAGGAGAAGATACCAGAAAGTCTTTCAAAAAGGGTTTCAACCATCTCATTGGCGGGACAGGAGAAAAAGGTTTACATGTTCTTTGCATAATCTAGATTACTAGTTTCTCTGAAATCATTAACATTTGATCATTTTTACTCATTATAAAAAATACCTATTCATAAAATGTCAAATATTCTGGTTCCTAGTTTTATTTATATTGAAATAGCACGCATGCAGTTGCTCAAACTGACAAATTGGGAGCTTTCTTATGCAGGAGCAAAAGTTCCTTTTGGAGACACTTGATGTTTATGAATCAGCAGTCGGCGAACCCAATTCCAAAGTCGTAGCACGCATTGCCCAGTTTCCACCTCCATTCCAAGCGGTTCCATGCAATCCAATTGTCCTGGACATTGCTTACAGCTCGATCGACTTCCCATCCCTTGATAACAGGATGAAGAAGGACAAGAAGGGTATATTCAGCAGGTTTTGGGGTTAAGCCGTTCTCTAAAGATTGGGAGTCTTTTTTAGTTGCCGCTATGTGTTAAAAAAAAACATCAGGAAACAATTCCGTTATCATGTTCGAAAGTCTGTTTCTGATCCCTTTTTCTCTTTTAGAATTTTATCGAGAGAGGATTGAAACGCATATTAAATCCTTACCTTTGTTTTTGACAATATCTAATTTCATATTGTAAGTGGATTTTGGATCTAGAACTATTATGAAAAGTAATACTCGTGCAATTGCGATGCAAAAAATTCCACCTCAAAATAGAACGATATGAAAGAAAAAATTATATAGTTGATATTGTGCAACAAGATTGTCCTTTACTAAGAAAACTTCTCTAATGCTTATATTGGCAAGCCAGCGACAATGCAACACAATTTTTTTATTACAAAAATTCTGAAAAGACTCCACACAATCTATATAGAACTTGGGAGTCCTGTAGCATAGAATTTGCTACAGACCAGCATGAACTGCAAAAAGAGCCTGACTAAATCTTCTGGAATTCAGTAACGTTGCATAACTATGAACAAATAATTAACAAACCAAAAACAACTCAAGAAACGAATTACACTTTTCTCAAGCACTAGGAACTGGAGTAAGAAATATTTACTAATCGAGTCTCAAAACCAGCAACCACGCAGAGAAGACGTTCATACAAAGCCACATCACACAAATACTAACTTGTGCTTTTCAGAGTTGAGACATCATCTTATAAATCACACTCAATCGGTATGGTTCGGGAGCTCCAAAAAATGTCTTTGTTTTCTCTTTATCTGCTGAGAGGAGCAAGTATGCATCTATGATCTTTGAAGAATCAACTTGTAATCTTTCTAGCTCTGCAAAAATTTCCTTTCTTGAGAACTCTTCAACTGTAGGATTGCCAACTTCCTTGATCTTGAGTTTACCTTTTTTTAGAGCTGTTTCTATTTGAAGTAGTCTGATTTCTGAATCCTGAAGATTTTTATCATTTGTCTCATTCATTGCTGATCTTTTCCTCTTGAACTTGCTGGGCATTTGGTCATCTAGAATTGGGCTTCCTTCACCAGATGGTTTTATAAAATTGACACCATTACACTCCAATAACGGGTCTTGTGGAGTCGTCTCCTCTTCAGGACCGGTGTTGAAGAATGCACCAGCAAAAACATCTTCACCTGCTGCACGATCAGTGGCAAAGGGTGTATACAGCTTGTCGTAGTTGTGCACGGGTGCTGTCCACCATTCTTTTACCGGTGGTTTCTCCTATTTACAGTAGAATAAAAAGCACATCATTGATTTAATCATAATCGAAATATATGCAAAGAGATATGCATGATAAAATAAATAACAAACCTTAATAAGTTCATTAACTGTGTAATCGCTCCACATTGCTCTAGCTATGTTTTCTCTCAATAGCATGCCCCTTCTAAATTCTTCATCTTGTCTTTCATTACCAAGACCAATAGCAGCAGAGCTACTAATAGTAGCATTCATCAGTTCTGCATCTACTTCTTCAATCAATCGGTTATTCGGGTCAACACCCATTAAGAAGTTGTGCAAAATACAACACGCTGCAATGATACAGATATGGGTTCGAATAGGATAATCCGGTTCGGCTCCACTAGCTATAATAGGAAATCTTTTCTTCAAGACCCCAAATGCACGTTTAATTGCCATATGAAGGGATGCATGTGTAAGGTTAAATAATTCTTCTGCATTTTCTGGACCACATTGCGAGTATTCTTTCAAGTGATAACGAATTCTAGGATATGGTGCAAGTAGATTACTTTTCAACATGAAATCATCATCAACTAAGTAGAATTTTCCTACAGGAATAAGATGATGGAAATATTTGTTAAACTCTTTCAAAGTCAATTAGAGATTTTTTTTTAACAATAGAAAAGTACCTTCTGGTATTACCAATTCATCTCTTATAATGGCATTTTTCAAAATTCTTGAATCTGATGCAGTCTCTTCTGAACCAGTGAGAATGTACGTGAAACATAAATCAAATGAACATGCTGCCCAAATGTCTGTTGTAGGCCATCCTTTCCTTCCTTTGAAATTTGGTGCATCCTTACTAGGTATCTTTACTCTAACTTGTATACCATCAATTGCACCAATACAGTCCTGCATTTATATCCATGAATTAAATGGATGTTAACACATATGACAATTAGCAATTGATAGAGTTTATCATGAATTTACCTTGAAATATGATGTGAATGGACTACTATTGCCAATCTCTGGTGGTAGTTCTGATCTATGATCTGATTGTTTTATAAATTTCTCGTGCATGCTAATAACTGCTCTTAGAACTTCATGGAAATGGGTACTTATAGTTCTAGTTGACCGTCGGAAAAAAAATGAAAGTTGTCTAGTGGTTACATCATGTGCTATCAAGTACAAGAATTTTGCTACTTTTTCCTCCACTGATGAATTCTTATTAGCCTTCACAAGTTTTGTAGCTCTTAGAAGATTACAAAGTTGAACAAACGCCGATGGACTCACTCTAAGAGTATTATGACACAACTCAGGATCATTAGTCAATCTCCTTAACAACTCAAGACGAACCTTTGCTTTACGTTCGCTACTTTCCAACAATGGTTTGTCAACATGCTGATGAGTGTCACAATGTACCTCCATTAATTTCATATTTTCGACATATGGTAACAATACGGCACCACTGCAGTCATTTGATGATTATGCCACCATGCAATAATTAGCCATTTGATGATTATGCCACCATGCAATAATTGGCGTCTTCCTATTGTTTGTCACAACTTCTGCTGAAGGCAGAATAGAGTAAAGTTTAAAACATAGTAAACAACCAAAGAATATTTTATTGCTTTTATGGCACAAAAGAAACCCATTATAACTCAACAACTCAAACACCAAAATATCACCAATTAACAATAATCTTGATAAAGCAACATATAGCATCAAATTCAGATTAAGAAGCAAAATGCAAATTCATATCCATTACAATCTGTTCCCTTAATTGCTCATGCTTCAGCTGAATTAGCCATGTGGCAGTTGATTGCACCACACACGCATTCTGAGAGTTTGAGGAAAGACATGATCCAAATGAGGGACATCCTTTCTTTACTTTCTTTTCTTTAACATGAATTAACAGGTACATAATAACCGTGAGACACAACTGGGTCTAATAATCACCATCTAGCATGCATGACAAATTTTGTATCGCAAGAGGAAATACAACTATTACCCAAGAATCACAGACTAACTCATTGCGATAATAAAAAAATGCCATGCCATATTCATCTCATATGTAAGACATTGTTTCCAGTAGAAAAGAACAGGGGCAGTAGAAAACGAAATCGGTTATAAAAATGAAATCTTGCTACGAGAAGTGTTGCTGTGCACAGAGTTCTGGTTCTAAAACCAATGCTTTTCAAACTCACAGTGACAAGTTACAGAAATGTAACTATTACAATTCAATCACGGGAAAACATCGAAAACGGAACCAATTTGTGCCTTGCGATCTAATTTATTACTCGAAACGAGGATGGGCGATACAAATCGCACCCAAAATAACAAAAATATCACACTTTGAAGTTCAAAAGGCAAACTTGTACGCGGGGATGCATGTTCAATGTTCTAATCAGGAAGAGGAGAAGTATCGATTGAATAAGAAGGCGATCGCCGGAGGTTCTGATAGGTAGGATGGAGATCGCCTACGGGATGTGTGCCTGGCGGAGGAGGGAAGCGAGGGCAGCGTGAAGCAGTAAACGGGGAGAAGAGAGGGAGCGTCTAGGGCACGGGAGGAATTGGCGATCGCGACGGTAGTTTGGGATTAAAATTAATTCAGCTCTCTCGGTTCGGGCGGACAGAAGGATGCAATTACATTTTGCCCCTTACTTTGCAAATACTAAATTACGTTTTGCCTTCCATATTTTTAAAAATTATACCCAGAAGTGATTTAATAGCATATATAAAATTTCAGAATATCTTCAAATATATTAATATGAATCAAACTTTTTTTTTTGAATACCTTCGTATTCAAAAAAAAAATTATCAAATTAATATTTAAAAGTGTGAATATAATTAAAAAATTATATAAATATATAATATTTAATTTTATATTATTTTCTCTTCTTCAATCATTCGATTTAGGTCAAAATCGATTATGAATTAAGAAAATCATAAAATTATATCTTATAAAATTATCTAATTCTCCTAATTATATTTATACTTTTAAATATTAATTTAATTTAATGTATTGAAAAATGTAAAAAAAAAATTGAATATAAATTAAATTTTTTAAATTGATTGTTATAATCGACTGAGGATTTACTGTATTGATGAATAGTATTCCGAATGGATTATTACACTATAATAATCTATTAAAGTAAATATGAAGGGATAAAATAGATACGTGATGCATGATTTAATAATTTTGAAATTTAGGTACGTGATTTAAATATTTAAATGATAAATTAAGTAATATTGAACCTAGTATAATTAATTCGATTCTATGAAAGTTTTTTACTTGTCGTTAAGATAAATCGAAAAGCACTCGTAGCGAACGGCTCAGAAATCTAATATCTCTTGATTGCACGTCTCATTTGAAAAAATATTTAGATAGACAACTTGATTGACCTACTGTTGTATTATAGCTTAGGGCTATGTGATTTAGATATTTAAAATTTTAATTATGAGGTTCGATCAAATTTTTTTTTTCAAAATATCTAAACGATTGTGGCAAAAGGCGAAACGCTCGCCCCCAGTGTCCCCGTCAGTTCGTTCCAGGGTCAATACGGAGGAGGTAAATCACGGGGGCTAGTCTAGACAGGCCGAACAGTGATTAGTATCAAAATATCTAAACGATGTTAATATATAAGGATGTTATTTTACGATGATAGATAATATTTGAGTGTACGATTTAATATGAGTCTTTTTTTTTCTCTCATCTATACGTAAAAGTGATATTATTTTTATAAAATATGAGTACGTTGGATTGCATATGTCAATATTTAAAATACTTGTTTAACTTTTATATATTTTTATTTGTTTGATTATTTTTTTATTTGAATGGTCAAATCTTTCTACTCTTATTTTCTAGAAAAAAATAATCAATCATTAACGAAAGGGAACAACTCATTAAAATATTATTATCGGTCCTATAATAAAATAAAGAGAATAAATAATAATGACTAAATGATTTTTTTAGATAAAAAAATATATTCTCCAATAAATTATTTTTTCAAAAATTTAATCTTTATATTCAAATGATAATTAATCATTCTACAAAAGATAAAATCTATTACCCTGATAATTTCACGATTGACCTATGTCATTGGGTGGAAGTAAATAAGATACTGATCAAGCCTCCATATAGGAGGATATTTTTATGATTTTGTCGGGATTTGATCATTGCTTAACTCTATAAATTTATCACATAGTTATCGGTTTGGCTACACTCTGAAACATCTATCACCCAATCATTGACGACAAGAGATCATACGCTAATCCCCGGCGCCCCACATGGCTAGCCTCACAACCATATGTGGAGAGGTAAATCAAGAAATTGATGTGAACCCTATGTGAGAGCGTATATCCTCATCTTTTGCCTAGGGGTATAAACGTGTCAAGCCGTTTGTGAGCTATTCGGATCTTGATTCGAAAAAAAATCGTTTGAGTTCGTTCGATTAAGTTAACGAGCATAGCTCGAGTTTGATTTCGAGCTCAAAATATTATCGAGACGAGCTCGAGTTTAATAGTATTTGGTTCGTGAGCTCACGAACATGTTAATTTAGAGGCTCGCGAACGTATTCGTTAAGAGGCTCGCGAACGTGTTCATTAAGAGGCTCATGAACGTGTTCGTCATGAATATATTCATTAAGTGGCTCGTTTATATATATATAACACTAAATATCATATGAATTACAAATATAATAATATTTTATTAATTATTATAATTAACTATTTTAAACGAGTTTGAACTAAGCTTATTTAATTTTTAAACGAATTTTTTTCGAGCCGAGCTCGAGCTCGAGCCTCTTCCTGTTCAGTTTGGCTCAATTCAATTACACCCATACTTTTGTCTGGATTTGACCATTACTTATTGACAATAATTCTACCATATGATGATTAACTCGGTCATGCCTTGGGGGCATTTATCATCGAATCGTTCGGCAAAGGTGAAATTCGTCACTCTAGTTATCCCCCATGACTGTCCCATACTATTAGGAGTAAATCAGGAAATCAAAATGACCCCTATGTGGGAGGGTATATTCATAGCTTTCGTCGGGATTCAAGCCTTGAATATCTACCACCCAATCATTTGACAAAAAAGTAAAATTCGTCACCCTAGCGGCTCCCCACGATTGCTCTACACCATTAGGAGGGAGTAAATTAGAAAATCAAAGTGGACCGCCATGTGGGAGTGTATATTTACGATTTTTACTGGGATTCGACCACTGCTTGAATTCAATAAATCTTCCATATTGTGACCAACTCGGCTATGCCCTGGGGCATCTACCACCCAATCATTCGGTAAAAGATGAAATTTGTCACCCTAGCGGCCCCTTCGATTGTTCCACATCATTAAGAGGGAGTAATCTACCATTCAATCATTCGGCAAAAGGTGAAATTCGTCACCCTAGCGGCCCCCTCGATTGTTCCACATCATTAAGAGGGAGTAATCTATCATTCAATCATTCGGCAAAAGGTGAAATCCATCACCCTAGTGCCCCCCCTACGACTGTTCCATATTATTGAGAGGAAGTAAATCAGAAAATCGAAATGGACCCCATGTGGAAGGATATATCCACAACTTTTGTTAGGATTCAACCCTTGCTTGAATTCGATAACGTTTCCATATGATGACCAACTCAGTAATGTCCCGTGGGTATCTATTACTCAATCATCCAACAAAAAATGAAATTCGTCATCCTAGTGACCCTCATGACTTTTGCATACTATTGGGAGAAAGTAAATTAGAAAATCAAAATGAGACACTATGTGAGAGAATATATCCATAATTTTTATCAGAATTTAATTCTTATTTGAATTCGATAAATCTATCGTATGATGACTAATTTGATCATGCCTTAGGGACGTCTAATATTAATCATTCGATAAATCGTGATTATAATGGATTAGTAGCATATTATATTATTCTGTGATCAATTTTAAACGTGAAATTTCTTTTAAAATTGATCATTTAAGCTTCATTTTTACTCACGCATACTAAAGGACACAATCAGTTTTTAACTACTCGACTGCATCTAAATCATTCTTATCAGCTTATTATTTTTTTCCAATTAATAAAGGAAACAATAACCACATGAAACTTAATTTAGCTGATATTTCAAATGGATTAAGGAAAAGACTGAATTTTCACATCATACACGAGGAATCCACCAATTACACCCGACAATGAAGGTGACGTGGAATCCTGCGTAAGAGTATGTGTATATATTCCACCTACGCCTCCTCCATCTTTACCCTTACTAAAGACCATATTTTCCATATTACCCCCACGGATCGATATAATATCATCAAATCCATAAGGCTAGATCAGGAATACGGAAACTTTTTTCGATATGCTCAATTCACAAAACTCTCGTTGGTGTTTCGTTTACGCATGATATTGTTGGACAGGAAACAGCAAAGTAATCGTATCGCATTGTCATTTGACGATTTGGTTAAATGTCATTGGTTAGTAGATATGGATCTAGTTTGATCGACATATTGGATCTCATAAAGCACCATCTCTCCTTCGTTAATACCGAGATACCTTCGTTCGCCCTCGCCTGAGAACTACACTGCCATGGCCGTCGACGGCTCGTTTCTCCGCTTCTCATCGCTTCCGATCCGCACCGGAACCCGCCGTGTACCGAGAGGTGCAAACCTCAGCCGCGATCCTTCCCCCTCCCTTCGTCCCTCCCCCCGCCCTCTCTCCACCGTCTCCATCCCGCTTCTCATCGCTCGCTATGCAAATCCTAACCAATCCCGATCCTTTACGTCCCCCGACCGATCGGGCGGAGGGCCTGCCTTTCCACCAGATGGACCCGGCAACTACGGCCGCGGCGGCGATGGTGCTTCCGACGATGATCGCGACCGCGAGGAGCCCGTCTCGTCAGATCCGGGAGGTCCTCTGGGTCTCTTCCTAGAAGGGTGGCGATCTAGAGTTGCCGCCGATCCTCAGTTCCCCTTCAAGGTCCTCATGGAGGAGATTGTCGGCGTCACTGCGTGCGTCCTCGGCGACATGGCCTCCCGACCCAACTTTGGTCTCGACGAGCTCGACTTCGTATTTTGCACCCTCGTTGTCGGATCCATCGTCAACTTCGTCCTCATGTACCTCTTGGCGCCCACGGCTGCCTCCGCGGCCGGCGCCTCTGCTCTACCTGGCTTATTTGCCACCTGCCCCGCCAGCCACATGTTTGAGCCGGGGTCTTATTCCCTAATCTCCCGTATGGGCACCTTTGTCTATAAAGGTGTCACCTTTGCCGCTGTCGGCTTCGCTGCGGGGCTTGCAGGGACGGCGATCTCAAATGGGCTGATCGCTCTACGCAAGAAGATGGATTCAGGGTTTGAGCCACCTAACAAGCCCCCGCCGACTGTGTTGAATGCGCTGACCTGGTCGCTGCATATGGGATTGAGCAGTAATTTCCGGTACCAGACCCTTAACGGGATCGAGTACGCAATGGAGAAGGTATTGCCTTCATCTGGTTTCAAGGCATCAGTGGTGGTGCTTAGGTGTTTGAACAATCTGCTTGGAGGAATGTCTTTTGTTATGCTTGCAAGGATTACCGGGTCTCAGAAGGCAACTGCAGATGTAGAGGCAGTAGAAGAAATCAAGGAGAAGTTGGTCAGTGACAAAGCTACAATTCCCGAGAACGGCGATGATTAATGAATGAGCGCAAGGTAAGTAAGGGTTATCTCGTGTTTTTTTTCTTCGATAGTTGTTGGTAAGATAATGTTGGAAGAAAGAACTGATCTTGGCATATCAAGGAAGGTAGAGGTGTTGCTTTTTTCAATGATGGGAAATGCTAATTGGGATGGATCAATAAAGCAGAGTGTGAGAACTTCACAGTTCTATAAACTGCTTATGTTGTCTATTGAATTTGCAGCACTATTAGGATAATGATTTTTCTCTCAGCTTAATGTTGTTTTCTTCTGTTTTTCCCCCTAATAATGAGTCTGATTGTTGCCTGAGAAAATTGCCAATTTTGCTGATGAACATCTTTTTCTCCTGATATTTCTTCTTTCCTTGCTGTTTTGTTTTGCTACACGTTGTAGTCTTTGTGAAAGTGTTGTATGTTAATCTTGTTTCTATCTAAACATGTGTACTTCTTGCTGAGAGTATCTAACAATTAATTGCATATCTATATCCGTATGGTGCATCAATAAACCTCAGAATTATTGAGTTATGTGCTTGATCGTCCTTCGCATTGCTTGTGCTCCCTCAGGTGTTCTTTGCTCCATTGAAATAATCTTCCTCTTTGCTTTTAGTTTTTCTTTTAAAGTATACATGTAGATACAAATATATGCAAGTGAGAGAATCTCTAGTTCTTAGAGAAGCTTTGCAAGGCAGGGCAAACATTCTTCCACTAGTTTTGATTCATCATCATCACTGATTCCTAACATATTGACAACAGGTCTGCACACTGATCTGTGCTAGTGTGAAATCTTACTGATTGTTATGAACGACTGTTTTGTTATGCTATTGACATGTTTTCATCATTATTGTCAAAAGAAATTAGGTTCTTTTCTACTTAAGCTCGACCTTTTTGCTTAGCAGAGTTAATTAGCAGTTTATCATAACTTTACGTTAAACCCCAAATTTATCATGACATTTAATGATTTTGAACTTTTAAAAGATTCTTTACTGTGATTGTTTTAATAACTTTATGTAAGATTCAGCTCTCATTTTGTAAATGTAGATTTTGAATTAAGACCTTAGCATTTTTATTGATGGAAGTAATCTCCCATTTCGTTCACGAAAGCGGATTTTGAACCAGGATTTTAAATACAACATTTGGGATTTTCTCAATTTTGTGGCATCTTCAAGTTAAGATGATTTCAAGCAATGTCTTGAGGACAGCGAATAATGTTTTCTTCTTTTTCCTTTTCAATTGGAGTGATAAATGTGGTTCAAACAAAACTTACCACAAACTAAATAAAAGTTGATTTGTAAGACTCAATTTGAAATAAAATTATCAGAAACAAAATTTAAAATTGATAAATAACTAAATTAACACTAATTAAATCGTTTTAAAAAAATATATATTTTTTGAATAGCTTAATTAATCTTGTATTTTAAAGTTATGCTTTTTTATTAACCTGAATAAGACTCATTTACGATATAAAATGGTCTCATATTTACAAAATAAAATAAATACAAATATTTCTTAAATCTTATTACAAAATACAATTTGTATTTTTTATTCTAAATGAAATGCTAGTAAACATCTCTCTATTATAAATGAAGCCTTGTACGAAAGCCCGTTGATGTTTTTCCTAGCAGACAATGAGAGGGAGTCTCTTTTGTAAGCGAAGATAAAATTAGACAAATATTTATTTTCTGGAACACATTTTCAAGCAAAAACTAAAATAGGAATGCATCATGACATCAATAGAACTCCAGAGTATAGTTGAAAAAAATTTGAATTTTTGGAATGTAAATCCAACCTTTCTTTGTAATTTTTTTAAATAATAAAAAATATGAGTGAGAGTGAGAGTGAGGTAATCGATTTATCAGGTAGATATCCACAACGTAGGAATTAAAATGTCGATCTGATACATGCGAGCGAATCCAACTACATCAACAGTTCAAACCTTGCCAAGTTCAGAACCTAGCACTAGTATAAACGATGCCAGAGCTGCAGATCCCGTAAGTATTCTACCTTTCAACTCATCAGTTTAATCCATACTCAGCCGAGGAGAACACTTCATTATAGGCCAAGGAACCTGCATTGTGGAGGGAAAAGTTAGCTTAGATGATCCTCCAAAATGACAGAAACGAGGTTTTCATAACCAAATAGCAATATGAGCCATCAACTTAAACTACATTTGTTTTTAAAAAACACAAATGTAATAATATCAATGCTACATCAACAGTTAGCTTACACTCGACAACATTAATAGAAACCACAAAGGACCATAATTTTGAGGCATAATATATTAGTTTTGCTATATGTTGTGGTGAAAGCTACTCAACAATGTGCGAAATTGTATTGATCTGAATAAAAGGTTACAATAAAATACTCTTGTTGTGTTGTCACTGTTTTACCAGAATGCATGATATTCAATGATCAAGTTACTAGCATTGTTTCCTTCTCTAAATTCTTGAAGGAAATGAGATGGATTGTTTTTACTATTACTCCGGATGAAAGAGAGAAAGAAAATGTCGATGGGTTGTTGTTACTACTTCGGATGAAAAAGACAAAGAAAATGGAGGAGAAATTAACTTCATCCAAACAATGGAACAAGGTTCAACTAAAAAGATAGAAACTACATTCAATAGGACAAGTTGATTGTTAAGCGTGTCATGCAAAAAAGCTAATAATTTATAAAATGACATTTATGGTTGCCTACCTATTTACTTGAGCAATAAACTCATAAAAGGACCATATCTAACTGGCAAAAAGTTATGGTGAAATTGAATACATTTTTTTTATTGTGATAACGTGGATGAACCATAATGAATACTTAATTTTGATACTCCATCCAATTAAACTGACAGAGGCAGCTAGATAGATAACTGGAAAACCTAATCGACACACTTTGTCAAAAATTTATTTCCAAATTATTAGCTAAAAACTGTACTTCGCAATTTACTTCCTCTCCTCTACTCCCTCTCTCCAACATTTCTCCTCATCCACCAGTTGCAATGCAACCAGCACCAAGTGCAAAAACAGCCTCATGAAGTTCCTGATTCCAAACTGCTTTTCTCACTTAACCGCCTTAGATCTTGCAGAGTTGCAACCTCTACCACAACTGTCCACAGTAAGAAAGTGGGAGAGGAAGAAGGAAAAGAAAACGAGAGAGAGGAAAGGCAAGAGCAAAAGAGAGGAAGAAAGGAGAAAAATATGAGAGAAATAATTTAAAAAGAAAGGAGGAGAAATAGGAAGCGAGAGAGGGAAAAGGAAAGGAAGAATTTGTTCTTACACTAAATAAGAAAAGGGAGAAAAGAGAGGGAGAGATTACAATAGTTACAAAGATTTAAGAAACAAACCCATATACTTACAATCATAATTGTTCTTACACTAAATCAAACAACATAAGTAGCTACCTTATATTAAACAAAATTTACAGCACTGGAGATACAAAAAGTTATTTACATTTAATGCACGTAAGACACACAACATAACAATGGTATAATTGAGTGCTTGGCCTTGCTTGCACAGTATTTCATGTTCGACCACAATGGTCTGTAAAATGTTTTGTGGGAAACAAACTAAACCTAAGGGTTATTAAGATAATTAATATCTCTGACTCACATGACAAATCATGCTTGACACTCCAAGTTAAACAAATAGTTATTCAAACTTGATGTATATCAGAATTACATTATAATCAATAAATGTTCAAGAATAAAATAGTATAATGATGCCAAACATAAACAATTTATATCCCTAACCCAAGAATTATGTTAAACAAGACATGGTCACAAAGAATATGCTTCAAAAAAAATTAACCCAATCATTATGAATATTTAGATTAGAAGAATATCTATTCACGTGCAACAAATCACAGTCGTTAGTATCCAGGTTAAATCATGTGATACAAATCTCATGCATGTAAGAGTTACCTTATGTGAGGGAGGAGCGAGGGGACGCAAAAGTTTAAATAATGATAATAATAATAGCAACAAAGACCTGTACGAACAATGTTTCTAACCAAATATTTATGTTTGTACACGGTGCCATAGAATATGCTCTGAGAAATACAATAAACCCAAGCATTATATATCCTAATCAAAAACACTATCTCTAACTATGGACCTGGCCGTCTATGTATCTTAATATTAATAATTATCTCTAATTTTAAAGATACCGACATTGTTCCCTGCACGAGAAGTTTTAGTTGGTTAAGTTTAAATCTAAATATTGTAGAGCAAATTACCCTTTCCTTTCCTCTTGTTGATAAGTCCTAATATCAGCGTTTTTAATTGCTCATACTTTAGCGATCTGAGCTGCCATAAAACTGGAAAAATCACTTTCCTGAAATCTTGTTGATGAAAATACTAATAATATCATAATCACGTGTCAATGAATCAATGGCATGTGGACATCAGATAGTATCTCTTTCCACAATCAACAGTAAAAGTATGAACTCTCAGTAAAACCACAGATCAAGACAATGCCATATTCAGTTCGCAGAGGCCATAGATTATCTTACCTAGCGCCCAAAGTACGGGGGCAAGCCAGACTGTGAATTTGTCCTGGTTGACGAAGGCAAATAATTGCTATGGTAGGTTCCCAAGCCTTGCAAAGCTGCTTGTGATTGATAGTTGCCAATCACACTGGGACTGAAGCTGTTAACCCCCAACCCACTTCCGCTAAGGCCTAATCCCGCTCCATATGGTGGAGTCGTGCCACTCCTGTTCAAAGACGATGACACTCCTGCAGCCGCTGCACCTTGGTTGAGGAGACCAACCCCAACATTCTGCCCTAACAGACCCACTGCCGGATTCAGACTCTGCCCTACCAACCCTATTACCGGATTGAGACCCATCACTGACTGTGAAGCGTAAGTCAAAGAATGATCATTTGATGGTAACCCTGTAGGCAAGGAAACTTCTGTTGCCTGGCTCTTCGGTTTCATCCCCTCGACAGCCCTCTGGCAGTTCAACTCGCACCCATCAAAATACTTCCTTTGCTCCTCCAGGGCATTCTTGCACCCCTCCTGCGTCTTGTAGACAAAGAATGCAAACCCGCGAAGCTTACCCGTTGTCTTGTCATACCCAACCGGACCATCCTCAAGCTCCCCGTACTTGGCAAAGAAGGCACGCAAGCGCTCAGGATTTACATGGTCGCCGATGTTGTTAACAAAAATCTTACGGCCAGTGGGCTCAACAACAGGACCGTGAGCACCAGGGGGGCCAAATGAAGAAAGCTGGCAGGTTGCCATACGGTTACCAATCTTCTTCTGTGGTTCACAAAGGGCCTTTTGAGCGGCTGCTCGAGTGCGGAAAAGGATAAAGGCGTAGCCTTTGCAGCGGCCAGTATTGCGGTCAGTGGGAACCCTGCACTCCTCGATGTCACCGTAAGTAGAGAACACTGCGTTGAGGGTTTCGGAGGTGACATCCCAACCGAGACCGTAAATAAAGAGCTTGCGCTGGGCGGGGTCAGATTCGGAAACGGTAGTGATGCGCGATAGAAGGGAAGGGTTGCGTAGTGCGGCTTCCTTGAGGAGCTCGACCAGCTGGTCCTTGCCGAAGGGCTCGAGAAGACGTCGGATAGACTCGCGGTCGTCGGGATCGATTTCCTCTTTCACTTCTACCTCGTCTTTTGTGAGTTTCACAGTCGTCTCTAATTTTATGTTTCCGGCTACTGCTGCTGCTTCTTCTTCTTCTTCTTCTTCTGCTTCCTCTTCATCCTCTTCTTCTTCTTCTTCTTCAGGATCTTCTTCTTCTTCCTCCTCTTCCCCCTCTTCCTCCTCGATTTCTTCAACCTCTTCCTCTTCCTCCTCCTCGTCGTCGTCGGATGAATAATAGGATTTTGGATTCTGGACTTCTGGTTTTCGCTTCCTCCCCATTTGCGGCGCCACGAAATGGGAAATTAGGGTTTTCAGGATCTGAGAGCTACGATTTAATTTCCCCAGTCGCCTCGCCTGATTTATGGTACCGACCCTGAATGTTAACTCGGGTTCGGATTAATCTTACTCGGGTTGCACGACGGATCCTAATAACTTTATATATATACTCATAAAATATTTTATTTTATTTATGTGAATAAATGTGCAAAATTCAACGGATTTAACCTCGATCCAGTGAATTAGACTTGACCCGACATTTCAGATACTCGTCCGAACCCAAGCGAACCGGCTCGGACCCAGTGGATTAGAGTCTTTTCGCTGAACCGACAAATTCCCAGATCACCGGCGGCGGCGGCCCTTCCTTCCTCCGCTGCGATTTATTTCCTTGTTTCGTTTCATCCTCCGCCGCCGCCTTCTTCCTTCCTCCGTCACACTGCAGCAGGCCAACATATGATAATATCCCCTTCACATCCTTTAATTTGCCTCTATCCTTCCTCAGCTTCGTTCCCTCCGCCTTTCGGCAGGAATCCGGCCATCTCCGCCACCCAGGTCGCCGCGGGTTATTGGACTTGGAGCTACTGTTGAGATGAGTAAGTTCGTAGATTAACTTTGTTTTCGTTTGAGTTTCAGAACCCCAATGGCTCCTGATGAGAAATAGATGCGAATTACCCTTCGCCTATCTGGACGGATACCTAATTCGAACGAACGCGTAGGAGAGCTTGTTTGTTATCACCAACTCCAACGTTCTTGATCGTGCAATTTAGAATTTACAAAATATTAATTCGTCTTATGTTCTGTAGTTGATTAAATCATCGCCAGCAAGTGGTCCTCTTACGTTCTTGCTCATATTTATGTTTGTATAGCTATGATTGTTGCTGTTTTCTCATCTTACTTTGTGGAGCATGTTAATTGAAAAAATACACCAAGACATGTTAGGTGAATGTGAGATACAAGGATTGTTTGACAATGATAAATTTCATCAATGGTGTGTTATTGCAAATTAAAATGGATCATGTTTTGTAGATTATGAATTTAGTGCTTTATCTAATATGTTGAAATGCTTGTCAAGATATTAGTTATGCACCTTACAGTGTAATACTAGATAACCATTATCTAGAAGAAGAATGCCTGAAAGGGATCGAGCAGCCAAGAGGAGGGCTGTAGAACCAGGACAGATGGAGTATGCACCAATGGCTAAACGCCGTAGAGGAACACAGGTAATCAAGCAATTAACTTGCATTAAGATGCAAAGCCACATCGAAGAAGGAGGAGGAGGAAGCCTGAAAGGGATCGAGCAGCCAAGAGGAGGGCTGTAGAACCATATGCACCAATGGCTAAACGCCGTAGAGGAGCACAGGTAATCAAGCAATTAACTTGCATTAAGATGCAAAGCCACATCGAAGAAGAAGAAGCAGAAGAAGCCACATCACCTGTATTCTTTTGACAATATGGATTTGGCCCCAGGGCTAACTCAGTTGGTAAGTGCATTGGATAATGATTATAGTGGTCGGGGGTCGAAACTCTCCAAGAAATTTTATCACCTTTGGTGATTCCGCGCATGCACTTGTCATTACTTGAGTTTCTACTGAACTCTCTCTCAATAGCGTGGGACAATTATGAAAGGGCTGTTAACGTGGCGGTACGATGTTTTTTTTTTTTTGACAATATGGATTTTTTCTATTTGGTTTTTTGTCAAATCGAGAAAATACTGTTTCTTGTGTAATTCATTTCTATCTACCTGATAAAATGGTATTGTGAAATCAGATCAATAGAAGTATTATAGATATGATATATGAATATATATTTTTCAGCTAGCATTTCTGTTAGAATCTAAGAGACTTGCAACTTAATTTTATCTTTTACATGTACAAAGTTTAACTCCTCTTTTTCTTGCAGGTGGAACTTGCAAATATATTGGAGAGCATTGTTGAAAAATTTGAAAGGTATGATCGAAATATCGCACCTATTTCTCAAACCTGTGACAAAGAAAGAAGCTCTTGATTATCTTGACATCATTGATCATCCTATGGACATATCCACAATAAGAGACAAGGTCAGAAACTTGGAGTACAAATCCAGGGAGGATATTCAGGCATGATGTGTGACAAATAACTTGCAATGCACACCTTTACAATGAGGGACGAAACCCAATCATTCCTCCACTGGCCGACGATTTCTGGAGTTGTGCGACGACTTATTGCTTCAAAGGCACGAGGAACTGAGGCTGAAAAGGCACTGTAGCTCAGTGATTCTATTTGAAATCAGTGAAGTTTGGAACTCCGGGTTGGGAAGTTGACCGGGAGAAGACCCGAGAGGCGAGAAAATCTGCAACACTCTAGAAAGGAAAGAGAGGGCGTCAGCTAACAGGCTAAGGGATCCCTGGTGCTGTCACTCCGACGCTCAAGTTAGAATAATCAACAGGAATAGAGAATATACAAGTATTTAGTAGGTGAGAATCACGTACTTGTGCCTTACAGGGAAGGACCTTATATAACATGTATTTTCCATATTTAATATAAATGTCACATTAGAGAATCGAAGATATTTTTTCATAATATTCTTGGTAAGGTACAATCACATCGTTCATGTCCTGTGCTAACGACATAGTATCTTGCATGTGTATTTCTGACAATACTTTGTATTTATTATGATATAATCTCAGAGTTTATTGGTTATAAGAGAATAATTAAAGGTAAAGGCGAGCCCAATCGGATCGTTGGATCTGATAGGACACCCGAAGGAGTCAAACCTTGGTAGATGAAGTGATCCGATCGGACGTCTGCAAGGGAGCCAAGCCTAGTAGATGAAGGAATCCGATCGGAGGCCTTTCTCCGCCGATCGACTTGCCTTGTACTCGAATTGACCTGATTAAGGACTTTTGACTCCATGTCAGTCAGAATATTAATCCATGGACTCCACATGGAGCCAATGACTTTCGTCATATCACAAACCTTCTCTTTAAGTTTAGTTGAAGGAGGCTCATGCCCGACTGACTAGATATTAATGTTTTCGATCGGCAACATCCGTTTAAGCTGTGCAGAGTAGTGTTGTCCGATCGACTTTTAGCCCCTTGCTTGTCTTGTACTGCGATTGACCTGGTTAAGGACTTTTGACCTTCATGTCAGTCAGAATATTAACCTATAGACTCCACGTGGAGTCATTGACTTTCGTCGTATCACAAGTCTCCATTTAAGTCTAGTCGAAGGAGGCTCAAGTCTAACTGACTAGATATTGGTGTTTTCGATCGGCTACATCCGTCTAAGCTGTGGGGAGTAGCGTTGTTCGATCGACTTTTAACCCCTTGCTTGTCTTGTACTCGGATTGAGGACTTTTGACCTCCATGTCAATCGGGGATATTGACCAATGGACTCCACGTATTAACTTCTACCGTATTACAAGCCTCCCTTTTAAGTCTAGTCGAAGGAGACTCATGCCTTACTGACTAGATATTGGTGTTTCCGATCGGCTACATTTGTCTAAATTGTGGGGAGTAGCGTTGTCCGATTGGTTTTTAATCTCTTGCTTGTCTTGTACTCGGATTGACCTAGTTAAAGACTTTTGACTTTCATGTTAGTCAAAATATTGACTCATGAACTCTACATAGAGCCATTGACTTCCGTCGGATTACTAAAAAAAAAATGATGAACCAAATAACAGGCGAACCTGAAGTGATCGGTCCGATTTTATGAAAGTTTTTCATCGGTCGTCAGGGTAAATCGAGAAACGCTTACGATGGACGGTACAGAAGTCCAATATCCTTTGGTTATGCGTTCTATTTAGAGAAAAAATCTTTATAAATAATCATAATTAGAAATTAAATTATGAATATCTGATAATAATCTGAATGTTTTACTGTTATATCGTAGTCCCGGAGGCTCCATTATATCACTCGAGATGGCAAAAAGGCGAAACGCTCGCCCTCAGTGCCTCCGTCAGCCCGTCTCAGAACTAATACGGAGGAAATAAATCACGGAAACTAGTCTAGCTAGTCCAAATAATGATCAATACATAGGAGAGAATAAAAATCTAACTATTAATCAAGATTTAATTTTTAAATTTTATGATAATAATATTTCATGTATTAATCATTAATAATTCTACCGTATCACACAAGAACGCAGAGGATGATTTTTTCTGTAATTTCAATAACCAAAAGTTTAGTCTAATCATTGTTTTGTTTATTTGGTGTACAAAATGTTTCGGTCATCGTGATGTAACCCAAGAGAAGAGTATTTATAACATTAGAAATGTTGAATGGATAAAAACAAAACTCTTTGTTGATCATATTTCTGGACATCTCCATTATTTGTTACAAAAAAATAATTGATTGATTGCCAACAAAAGTTGATGTAAGACATTAAGCAAAACCGTATCTATTTAATGCTAGACACTCTGTGTAAGGGGACCCAAGTGTTTCTGATTTTTTTGCTTGTTTTTTTATGCATGACAAGCATACTTACGTAAAAAAACAAAAAATGTAGTTTTAATCGTAACAAAAGATTATCAATATTGTTTTTTATATTTTTTTAGAAAAACAAAAATGCATGGAAAATAATCTTAATAGCATTATAGATATTGATTTTCTTTATATTTTTCGTGCAAGAATTAAACAGATAAAATTTACATATTCAGAAACCGACTGATTTGATATTCTTTTTTTTAGTTGATTATTTTTAAATTTTTAACTTTGATTCTTAAAGTTATACTATAAGGTTTATTCTGAAAAAATATTTTATATTTAAAAATCATTTTCTAAAATTTACATATATTTCTAGGTAGGAGTGGGCAAGTCTAACTCAAAACCAATAAATCAAATCAAATCAAATTGAAAAAAAAAGATAATATATTAATTTCGTTTGGGGTTATAAAATAAATAATTTTATCGAATTTGGTTTTAATTTATGACCGGATGAAGCTCAGTCAAATCGAAACAAACTGAATATAAAATTTATATTTTTAACCTAATTGCAGTATCTTAATACCTAAAGATAACTGATAAATAATTATAAATATAAAATATAAATGTCTAATTA
Source organism: Hedychium gardnerianum (assembly GCA_038050645.1). Classification (NCBI taxonomy): domain Eukaryota; kingdom Viridiplantae; phylum Streptophyta; class Magnoliopsida; order Zingiberales; family Zingiberaceae; genus Hedychium; species Hedychium gardnerianum. Next base: position 33,254 of record JBBUKS010306385.1, read on the forward strand.
GTATAATTTACTCTTAGAAAATTATATTAATATGTGTTTATATGTTTTTTTATATTTATTCAAGTTTTTATTATGATTTCAAACTTTTATTTTATACAATATATTTATATCATTCTGAAATTTAATTTTTTAAAAAATACATCATTAGTGAGCTTATCTCTCTTGGAATTAATTAATTAATTCGTAGAAGATATATTTTCTAAAAAAAGGAAATAAATAGATTCTTGTGCAGTTTCTGTTTTTAATTATCACTTGGCATTTAACACAGTAAAGATCGATCATGGCGGCAGCCGGTCAGCGACGAGGAGTAAAACGTTGGTCTCGTCCTCCCACTCATGATGGGGAGGAAGGCATGGTTGATTGATCAGTCATTATTAAATTCCTCTGTCGTCGATTCCTATTCTTAGCCATTTGTTTCCTCCCCCTTTCCTTTCTCCACTTCGCTGTCTCGAAATCATGAGTGCGCCGTCCTTTTCCTGCTGCACTGGTTGTTGATCTCCCACATCTGCTCTTCCGGCTCCTGATCTCGGTGATTCTTTCCTTTTCCCGTCTGAATTTTGTGATTCCTTTTTGCGAAGCCCTAGATGTGTACTTTCCTTGCATCGGTTGGGTCGTGACTGTGCGCTCGCTGTAAATTAGGTTTTTCCGTCCGAGGCTTTTGATTCCAAGTGAAAAAGGTGCGTCTTTTGATTGAGAAACGCGAGGATGAGCAGTAAGAAGGAGGATGAGAGGAACGAGAAAATCATCAGAGGCCTCCTCAAGCTTCCTCCGAACAGGAAGTGCATCAACTGCAACAGCCCGGTAAGATTACTTTCTTATGCTGTATTTTTGTTCGCTAGATTACTTTATTGTGCTCTATTTGTTTCGCTAGATCTCTAGATTCGCTCTTTTCTCTATGATTATTTCAGTGTGTAGCTTATCGAGTTCATATTTTTTTATGTCTGTTCTGTTTCGGCTAATTTGGTCTCTGTTTGTATTTTCGTTTCCAGGGTCCCCAGTATGTGTGCATCAATTTTTGGACTTTTATCTGCGTCACTTGCAGTGGAATACAGTATGTGATTCATGGATTCATTTTCTTTTAGTATTTGCTTCTTGCCTTACTGCTTCATTTATTGGATTAAATGAGCGTGTGTTTTTGTTTCCTTTTGGAAATGTAATTTTAACCTTTCATTAGCCTGTGACCTGCTAAATGTCTGCCCGTATAAAGGAGGATTATGACTGACAACATCTCACACTATGTTTTCTATTCATCTGCTATCGGTAGCATTGTAGCAAGAACAACACTCTTTATCTTTCAAAATCTATAAATGTTCTTAGGTTTCAGTTGTTATCTGAGATGGTATTTTGATAGACCTAATAACTTTGGTCAAAAGAGATATCTTGGGTTCATGGTCATCAAAATTTTCCAGTTTATCATTCATGTTGAAGGTTCTTGAGCAATCATTACCATAAATCAATAAATTCTCTCAACTATGTGTGTTCTCGTATTTGTAATTTTTGATTGCATTGCAGTTGGGACATCCTTGACAATCGATAGTTTATTGACGGTTTCTTCTCAAGGATAACTACACTAGTTCTCATACGTTACAATCACCTTTGTTTTCTAGATTTTGATGCTTAATATATTATTTTATGTTACAGTCGTGAATTTACACATCGGGTTAAGTCTATATCTATGGCAAAATTTACTTCTCAAGAGGTTGAGGCTTTACAGAGAGGAGGCAATCAGGTAGCATAAAAAGTTCAACTACTGTTTGTATGAAATAAGCTATGCACTTTTTACAAACTTTTCCTTTTTCAGCGTGCTAGAGAAATCTTCTTAAAGGATTGGGACACTGAGCGAATGAGGCTGCCTGACAGTAGGTAAATAGAGAATCTACTTTACCACTATGTTGTGTTTCGCATTCTTAATATTTATTTGAATACACATTACAGCAACCTTGACAAGCTGAGAGAATTCATCAAAAAGGTTTATGTGGATAAGAAATATTCCAGCACAAGATCCTCTGACAAGCCACCTAGAGACGTGCAAGTAATCTACACCCACATTATTTTTTCTCTCAGTTTTTCTGTGATATAATGGAATGTTGATAATTATATTTGTTATAAAATTTTCTTATAGTTTAATGATATTTTATTGCCTTGTCCTTTTGCCCTGGACAGAACGAGAAGAACCATGACGATCACAGAAGAGCTAGTTCTTACCATTCCTTTTCTCAAAGTCCACCTTATGAAGACCAATATGAAGAAAAATATAGTGGTAGAAAGACTGGAACTCTAACAAGAAAACCTGGCTCAGATCGTGGTCTTTATGAAGGCAAAATCTCTAGCTTCATGTACAGTCCTGCTTACCAGGGTAAGCAGCAACACCAGGACAGACTTGGTAATGAGACTCCGAATTCAAGGAATTCAGACTATTCAGTTACCAGTGGAGCAGATTCATCTATAATCCAGTCTCCAAATATTCAAGATAATGGTCATAGTAGCCCTTTTCGACAAGTAAGGGATATCTTAGTGCAAGATACACAACCCCCTGGATTGAACCCATATTCTGGTTCAAACAGTGGAATGAATTCAGATGGTTTCCCATGTTCGCAGGTCATTTTACCATTATGTCTTTGTAGATAATGTACGACTTATTTCTTTTGATAAGAAACACATTAGCAATGGAAATATAACACTATTCTTATTTTGTTGTCCAGAGGACCGCGTCTTCAAGCAGCTTTGGTTCCTTTGACAGCAATTCTGCATCTTTGACACCATCTAGTTCAAGTAACATAATTGATCTCGTTCTGGAGCCTGAGAATTCTTCTCTACCTAAGCATTCGGAGATACCAATTCATCCATCTTTGATGTATAATTCTGCTTCAACACATTCTGGGAGTCAGGATCTTTTTAATCCATCGCTTATGGGACAACCTGTTCCTTCATTGGGTCCATCTAAAGATATGTTTGCTTTTAATCGACAACCTTCATCTACAGTCGGTCCAGAAGTAAAAGAATTATCCAAACCATTATCTGAAAGTGTAGGGTGGGCCACATTTGACTTACATCAAGTCAACATGTCTCCTGAACTGAACCTGGAATCACCTGCAGTTTCTCAGGCAAACGTCCATCCATTTCCTGAAAACACAACTGATAACCTTTTCTTATTTTTTGAAAACCAGAACACCAATATTATGCCATCTGTTACTGTCACAAATTCTCAGGTGAGCATGTTGACAAAAAAGTTAGCTGTTCTAGACAAGTACTATTTCATTCAATGATTTTGCTGATTATACATGAACTGTTTCAGCTAATGATACTCAAATCTGTGTTTTTTTTTCCTTTTTCAGACTTGGGATGCTTTTGGTTTTTCTGAAGGACATTTTCAGCCAAAATCATTTGAGAATATATCACAAATCAGTGAAGCACAAGTTTTTGCAAATAATCTAACTCCGTCTGAGGTTCTATTTGCCAATCTAAAGGATCAAGAGTTTTTTTTTCATTTATAATGTTGCCTGCAAGCTTATGCTCATCAGAATTGTATGTTTGGAATATAGTTTCTTATGAGCATATTTAGAAAATTGTCGATATTAGTTGCAAAGTAGGGTCATACAAATTTGTTGATCTTAGTGTACAATTAGTTTAATTGTACTATATAATCCAAGGGAGGAGAAAAATTCAAATCTACTGTCAGATTATGGTTGGAAGTATTCAACAATACAGTGGACTAGAATTGCATATAAATGAAAATATCCCTATCTGCAATTGTAGTTCCAAATAATCCATGAATCGTGAAACTTGACAAATGTTACCAAAATCACCATTAAAGCAAACAATTAAGGCTTTTAGAAATCAATAGATCATTGGTAGATAGTGGAACTCTCACCCACTTTGACATGCCACTTGGATCACAATCCTATCAGAGATTACCTAGCCTTGTTCACAAACACAACCGAGGAGGTTTAAACCAAAGTTATAAACTTCCAATTATTCTGTTGTTGTTGTATAGTGACCCAGGAGCCTTTTGATGGAGCACTTCAACCAAAATAAGAAAACAGAGGTATTGGTGAATTTGAAATATAGGGCATGGCAGATCTTTGAGATCGTTCATTATTGAACAAACTTTCAACTTATGTTGACAATGAGTCTGAGCTCCTGGAATACTTGTCTTATAGTTAGGGTTACCATCTTGGTCACAATCAATTTGGTTCTATTTTCAGCTCTAAAATATATCAAATATTTAGGCTGTTGATGATTGAAAAGAATATGAAATAGAAAAAAATAAATGAATCATAGCTGACTATTTATAGATAACCATGATCCCTTTGTAGCCTTCATTCCATGTGGAGGATGAATCCATTATTTATTTGCTTCAGTTCTACCTTTGAAGGGCCTTTTCAAGTTTTTCTCATCTTTGTTTTATTTATCCAGAATGTTCATCACATTCTTGTCTTTTCTGTTGATAAAGATTTGGTAGAATTGCAGACCAAAAGCTAAACAAACATTCTATTTGTTACCCTGCTATCACCAAGTTGATGAAGCTATCATAAGATCTGCAAGCAGTATTTATGTTTAGTGGAAAGGAGGAAATAAATAATCAGACAAAGTAATGCATATTTAATCTATTGATAACTAGGTTTCTCGTACATGTTATAACATATCTTGTAAGAAGGTATTTTTAGTTTGATACAATGTTTTAAAGGAAAAATCTACAAATCCATTTGATGCATTGCCTTTGCTCAACAAAATTGTCAATGTGACTACAGGGAGGGGATATTCAAGTAAGGAGATCTACAAATCCATTTGATCTTCCATTTGATTCAGAGCTTGATGTGAATGATAAGGCAAGTAAGCACTAGAACGGTGTAAAAAAATTTGTCAGAGTATGACCTTTTTTATAACTTTTTAAATGTTATTTTTCTTTGAAAAAAATTAAAATTTTGAACAAGTTGAGAAGGAATCGTGGGAGCAAATTCTGCGAATGAATGCTCAAGGAAAAGTTTTAGATGGTTTGGTAATTAATTTGTTGGAATTTGATCAAAACTGTTCTAGTTAACATATGATCTTGATCTAGAGTCAATAATTGGACATGCACAAAAATGGTTATGCTTCTGGATAAGAAGCTTTGATCATCTATATTCGCATTTAATTGATTGCACAAAGTTAGAACAATCAGGTTTAATTATAAATGATGCCTTACATCACCCTTGCTGCCTTTTCAGTTTCTGGATCTGAGTCAATTGCAGACTACCTTGCCAGATTCGCTCCTGCATACTGATTTACTTGGATTTCCACAAACATGGTTTCCCCAGAATCCAGATGCTTCATATGCACCACCTGTAACTCAAGGTAACCTTTCAGTAAAAAGATTGATGATTCTATGACTCCGATTAAAATTGCCTTTTCCACTTCAGGAAGCCTTAAATATAATGGAGGGGAAGTGCCAAGCTCTCAGTTGCGGTATGGTTTGGTGAATCCCTTTATTCTGTTATTGTGTTTTTGAAAAGTAACTCAATATACTGTTGGTATGGCCAGGGACATAACTTCACAAGGTCCTATTGCGTCAGTTGGTGGGAATCCTTTTGCTTAAGAAGCTTTACGATCGGTCTGGTCCAACTTCATGCCTATCTCTGGAGTACATAAAGGGTGCACCTGTGTTGATACTATTGCCATTCGAACCTCATGCCATAAAATCAAATCTGAAGGTTGTATGAAGGGTACCAAGTTGTCTAGTATGCTTGATTGATCAAGTGGAAGTGCCTAAACTTGTTGGAAATCGAAAGATAGCCGATAAAGTATGCATATCCAATGCCTGTTCGGCACATGAATTATGTTGCTCGGTTGTATCAAGTTTGGGTTGTACTTGTACCAGAAAGCTGTTGCATGCGGGGCTCTCGTCTTGCCTCGACAAACCTGGTTGGTATCTAGTAGTTAATTCTTCCCCTAATTTTCTCCTATGCTCCATAAGAGATCAACATCTTAATCATGGTGGCTTTGTTTCTTTTGGCTCCGCTAATGTAATAGTAACCTTGTTACTTGGTTTTCCTAAATTGAATGTTGGTATGGAAGAATAGTACTCAGGTTTGAAACACCCTAGCTTCTTTGTTTGTTAATTACTTGTGCTTGTTTTTTTTCAAATTCCTATCATCTATCCATCTCTTGCGTTAAGTCAATGGCTGTGTGCGTCTCTTGTTATTTGTCTGAAGTGATGAGTCGATATCTTAGTTTAAAGGCAGCTAATATAAGTGGTTAATTAGGTAAATCTCTCAACTATGCAGTCTATGAATTTTTTTTAGTGGGATAATAATCTTAAAAACGTTGAAAGTTGTAATTAGTTGTGATGGAAATTTAGGTGCATTTATCTTTATTAATTGGATTTGCCACCACTATAAAAGCTTTCACATGATTGTTTTTTTTTTCTCTTGAAAGTTAGGATTTGTCTTTTTGAAATCCATGATTAAAAGTAAAAACAATTTACCTTATAACTTACAAAAAAACAATTTTGTAATATCTAAAATTTAGAAAAGGAAAAGGAAAAAAAGAAAAGTCATCCTTATAATTTTCAACGACCAAAAACTAATATATTTATTAAACAATATAATATATACATCACATGCCATCGCCTAGATCTGATCGTACAGGTGTTAAAAACATATACGATGTGATCTAAAATCACTCAATCTCAGCCGTTCAATTAATCTACGATCCAAAGGGTCGGGTCCGCCGGATGCGGCCGCCCCACGTCTCCTCCCCCGCGGTCTCCGCCAAGGAGGATCGCCGCTGGAGCCCGTCCAGCTGCGCCTCCCAGTTCCCGAACCCAAACCCCACTACTCCATCCCCGCGCCGCCTGCGTCGGGCGGCGCCATCTCGGAAGGCCGGGGCGGCGCCGACGGCGGCGGCCCAGCAGTCGCCGGAGAGAGAGAGGTTGTAGTCTCTGCGGCTGACGGGATCGGACAGCACCTAGTAGGCCTCGCGCGCCAGCATGAATCGCTCGGCGTAGCGGCGCTCGTCGCCGGCCGAGCGGCAGGCGTCGGGGTGCCACCGCAGGGCCTGGCGGCGGTAGGCGGCGCGGATCTCGCTGGGGCCTGCAGTGTGGGACACTGACAGAAGGTCGTACATGGATTCCGGTGCTGGAGCGGCGGCGGAGACTGAGGCGACAGCGGCAGACACCCTGAGTCGAGGAGCAGCGGCTACTGTTAATTTGGCAGGGATTGGGGAGAAGGAAGATCTATACAAAGAGTTAGAGGGACATGAAAGAGCCAAAGCTGCCATTTTCTTCGAGAGAATCTAGTGATCTCGTTGCTATTTAGGGTTTAGATGATGAAGTAGTTTCAGAGAAGGCATGGAGATTTATATAGAGACTGAATTAAAATGGAAAAGAAAAAGAGAGAGAATATTAAAATAAAAGAGATGGATAAAGAAAAAAAAAGAAAAGATGTGCCCATCATAATCTTCTAGAAAATCTTGTCATGGATTGGCTTCTAGATGAACAAAAAAGAAGTTATGAAATTGAAAGAAAATGTCATTAGGTGAGAAAGAAAAATCTGATAAAATTAACTGCATGTGTCATCTTCCTGAGATCTGACTTCGCGACAACGAGGCAATCTAATTTTAAGATTTAATTGTGGAAATTGTCGGCACCTGTCGCTGTCGGTTGTTGGATGTTGAAGGATCCAACGCCAACGAACATCTTATCTAATCGAACCTTCCATTACAATTTGCAAGACACTATGGGTTTAAATGCAATGTGACAATATTAATAAATAAATGATCCAAGTGACCATCACTTGGAGTTTTGGGCCACTTGGCAGCAGCACGATGCACACATAAAAAAAGAAAGACCTGAAATCTAATAATAATATTCTATTTTATCATTTGTTAATTTAGAATTTATTTTAAATTTGCCAGATATTTCTATCTATGTTCAATTAGAAGCTTCCACTGGTAGTGAATTTCCAACTTTGTAGATATTGGTTGTGGAATAAGTGGCTTGAGTGGGATCATTAGTATGGGCTAAACGCGTATTAGTTGGGAAAAACAAATTTAATGATAATAAAAGATTAATAAATGTTTACGTGTATAATTATTACATTTGAAAAAAGAGAATATTATAATAATAAAAATTGTTCAGCATAGATAAATAATAAATGGAGTACGGAGTGGAGGGGGTTACTTAAGCGCATATTAACTAGGAAAAATAAAAATAATAATGTAAATATTTATATGTATATAATTTATTACATTTAAAGAAGATAATTTATAAAATTGTATGCAATAACGAATTTTATATTAAAAAAATTGAACATTAAAAAACATGTTTGGATTGGAAGTAGAGATTAATGAATGAATGAATGAATTGTAGAAAGAAGGGGGAAAAAAGGTTGAACAGCTAGTCTGAGCGTTTTTTAATGTTATGTTTTAGTTGTTGGCTCACTTGAGAATTTTGATCGAGAGAAAAAAGATTTATTCTATTTAATTTCAAATAGATGAAAAAAATTATTTAAAATTGATTTGCACATGAATTCTAGATTTATCCTGACACTCGTATAATTTTTTATTTTATAGATTTTTTTAAGTAGATAAAGCATAAGGAGAAATTTACTTGAAAGTGTAAACTTAAATTTCTTAAATATTTTAATCACACATCCTAGTTTTAAAATTAATAAATTATTTATTAATTTTCTAAAATATTGCTTCATCTATCCACTCACCTAAATCAAACCAAACAAGACAATTCGTATGAGACCAGATGATTATTCAATTAGAAAATGATAGGAAAAAATAATTATGTTTATTTCAAATATCTCTCTTAGTATATTTTTAGATGATATGAAAATAGATAAATCATAAAATCAATTTATTTAAGTGATTGAGAGGTGAGAGAATTTTTTTTTCTTTTGGAAAACATGTGTCTATTAAAAATTGATCCTTATTTTATTATAATAAATCTATCATCTACTAACTAATTAAATAATCGTAAAATTATAGCCGGTTGATCGAGTGATCGCCTGACTGCAAAATCACCGCTAAAAGGTTGAGAGGTTTTTTTTAGAAATCAGTATAATGCATAATTTAAGTATTTACGAAACTTAAGTATTCATCAATAGATAATCATGTTTGTGTTTGTTGATAGAAATCATCAAAAAGATTTCCTCAGGATATATATATATACAAAAAAGGAAAAACAAAAAAAGATAGAAATCTTGGGGTCTCCAAGGATCAATTGCTGGAATCATCAATTTTCTTGTTCTAGATTTAGAGATCTTTTTAGATTCCGCTGTGT
>JBBUKS010307144.1:0-20631 GCA_038050645.1 Hedychium gardnerianum
ATGTTTGATCAATATGTTAAGTGAAGTCAAGTAGGTCAAGGGTTGACTAGAGACTTGAAAATAGTGTAAGTCCTAGTAGGACTAGGCAAGGAAAAGACCTAACTAGAGGTTAAGCAAATGGAAAGTCCTAATTGAGGTTAGGTAAATGAAAGACCTAGTTGGAAACTAGGCAGTGAAAGTTCCAGTGGGACTAGGCAACTGTAAGTCCTAATGGGCAAAGGGAAGTCCTGGTTGGGAACCAGGCAAACCTAGTTGGAAACTAGGTGAAATCCATGGTGGGTTAGCTGAGAGCTAAACACTTGGCACAAGGTGAAGTCCTAATGGGACTAGGCAAACCTAGTTGGGAACTAGGTTAAGTCCAAGGTGGGTTAGCTGGGAGCTAAACACTTGACACGACTGAAGTCCTAGTGGGACTAGGCAAACCTAGTTGGGAACTAGGTTAAGTCCAAGGTGTGTTAGTTAGGAGCTAAATACTTGACACAAGTAAAGTCCTAGTGGGACTAGGCAAATCTAGTTGGGAACTAGGTCAAGTCCAAGGTGGGTCAGCTGAGAGCTGAACACTTGGCACGTGAGAGAAGTCCTAGCGGGACTAGACAAACCTAGTTGGGAACTAGGTCAAATCCAAGTTGGGTCAGTTGGGAGATGAACACTTGGCACGAGATGGAAAGTCCAAGTGGATCAAAGGTTGACCGGACACTTGGTGAAGAATCCCTAGCAAGTCAAGGTTGACTAGAAGTTAGGTAACGGAAAGTCCCAACAAGTCAAGGTTGACCGGATGTTGGGCAAGGGAACCCCACACTCAAATCAAGTGAGTTAGAGTTGGGTAATGAATTGGGCAATCGATTAAACCTTGTGTCAATCGTTTGGGCAATCGATTGAACCTGTTCTCATGAGAACATGAGCCAAAATTGATTGATCAATCAATTCAGGCTTCCTCAATCGATTGAGGAACTTCCCAATCGATTGGGAGAAGAAAAATCACGAGAGCACAGTAAGTGGCTGAATCGATTGGTTAATTGATTCAGCCCATGCCAATCGATTGGCTAATCTATTGGGAGATAATTATCGCGATTGCACAGTAGGGTGCTGAATCGATTAGGCCAATCAATTCATCACGTCCTAATCGATTAGGAGAATCGATTATGCTTAGTTTAATTGATTGAAGCAATCGATTCAGAGTTGCTTCTCAAGTGAACAACGGGATTGTGAATCGATGGGGGCAATCGATTCATCTAGAGTTCTCGAGAGAACAGTGAGCCTTTGAATCAATTGGGCAATCGATTAGAGGCTAACCAATCGATTGGTATGACTCACCAATGATTGGGTATTTGAAAAAGAGCTGTTCCGTTTAACGGTTGGATCTGACGTGACAATCGATTAGAAGTAAGCCTAATCGATTGGGAATCCTAGGTCAGCGCGATAAAGAGTGTTTTGCGAAGGATTGAAGCACGGTTCTAAACAAGAGTTCTTGAGCTTTGGAGAAGTGTTGCTGCACTTTCCAGCATTCTCCAAGCTAGACGAAAGTAAGCTAAGCAAGATTCAAGTATTGTAAAATCGTTTTCGATTTCTATTTGTATTTGCTTGTATTTCTTCTGGGTGTATTTGTTGTGAGCTTGTACGAGGCTTCTTCGTCTCCGGATTGTTTCCGAAAAGGAGTGATTTCATAATGGATGAGACCGTGAGAGTTGGACCCTTTGATTAGTCACCTCAAGGAGGTGGAGACTATAAATGAAGGTGTTAGTATTGCGCTTCAACGTGTCCGTTACAAATCATCATCAAGAAGCGATTGGAGCTAATGACCCCCCCTCTAGCTCCCCTTTTGGCCCTAACAGTAGGACGCATCAAATCTATTGCGGAACCTGAACTTATTGCCAATCTAATTCACCAAAGATCATCTAGACTTCGATAGTTCCCTTGGTTTCTGGGTGTTAGCATGTTGCATATACACAAAATATTTTGAGAAATGGTTTCGATAATACATCTTTGCATAAATGGAGCCAACAAAGTTTCTTGCCAGGATAATACCCCTAAAAATTGTGATAATGCTCCTAGAGCCTTGTTTGGAGGATCCTCTAGCACTTTCAATTTAAAATGTTTGATTCCTTGATTCCCTCCTTACCTCTTACCACTGGTTTTTTATCCTTTTGGATCAATGAGGATTATCATAAAGAAATTGTGTCATGCCTTGCACAAGCTAGAGTCATCGAAAGGCAAACTTCATTCTTTGCGCTTGAACTATAATAATGTTCGAGTGAAATACAATATATAAAAGTAATTAAACTAAGTTTCCTCAAAAGAGACAAGTACCATGCAAAATAGAGGCCAAAAACTCCACAATGGAAACATAAAATCAAAGTGAGTTAAAAAAGAAGTGCATGATTGCATATTTTTAAATGAATCCAAAGAGCATTAATATTCAAAATTGTTATCATTATCACTATTCCACAATTTTAATCTCATTAATCTATCTCACACTTTTGTTCTTTGATTACTTAATATCGTTTCATTGTTTTCTCATATTTCCTCTTTTATACTCTTGATTTTTTTTTAAATCTTATTTTATCTAGAAATCAATATATATTATATGACATATAAAGGGTGAACAACTTACAATCCACCGAGTAAGAAATATTATATATATAGTGCAACCGGACCCTAAGTGATTGAGTCTTATTATAGATTTTGATGTTTAATAAAGAATTTATCAGGATTTGATATGTATTTGATGTGTTTTGCATTGTGTAAAACTTGGAGCATATACACATAAAGACAACTTGGTGTGGCCAAGGTTGATGGTTATACAATGACTCAAGATCTATAAAGACCGAAGAATGATGAAATGAGACATCCGAGGGACTATAGGACGAAGAGTATTGGATTGCAACTGTGTCAATGGAGGCAAACTGCATATGTGGAGTGTGAGGGATGACATTTGGAGTGAGTCGAGGGCCCAAATGCATCCGTGGGATGAAAAGTCTGATGGGAGATATTCTTGTGGCGAAGGAGCTGTCAAGTAAACTCTTGAGTTGAGAATTGAGAGATTTTGGGTAAGGGAAAGTAGCTCTTAGTTTAGGTGAAAAGTCTATCATTAGGATGGTTATAATTGATGATCCAGTTGATTAAAGAGTGTCTTTAGTCAACTCAAGTGCATCAGTCAATAAACACAATGCTTCTATTTGGGGTTGAATTTGAACCGAGGTAATCCAATTGTTCGTAATTGAGTTGACTGCGAAGTCGATTGATTGGGGATAAGTCGATATAAAAAGTTGCGTGATAACAATCAAATGACTTAACGACGGTAGTGCATCAATTGATGATGATGGAATACAATCGATTGATTGATGGCAACACAATAATATAGTCAAATCTAACTGAAGATGATGAAGGCTTATAAAAAGTAGCAATTGGATACATTTAGAGCAAATGTTCACAGTATATCTTTGTAATCTTTAGAGCTCAATCGTAAACACTTCTCTCCCTCATTCTAAGCTCAATTATAACTCCTAGTGAAAGATTGTAAGAGGTTTGTTCACCTCCAAAAGAAGTCCGAGAAGGAGAAAAGCTAGTGGGCTTTCGGGAGTGATTCACCAAAGGATGATAAGCCACGGAGTATGAAGAGTTCCGAACCATGTATATCAGTGTCTTAGCATTGGTTTTTCTTCCCTATCTTAATCTGTTTATTTTTGTTTGAGTGCTGACACTGCAAGAAAATTGCTATCCACACCCCCTCCTAATATACTAGTCATCCATACACATCGGTTTCAACAATTGATATCAGAGGTAGAAAACTCTTATTTGGACTAACCACCGAGAAAACAACAAGACAATGACCAGATTGAACATTCATCTTCCAAAGTTTAAGGGAAAATTCTCTATGGAAACGTTGATTGGAGATATTTTTCAAAATTGATTTTGATGTGATGCTAATTATGACACGAGATTAATTAGTCTACAAAAGAATTTTGGGAGAAGCTAATGGAACTACACGAAGGGACATTGAAGGTAAGCAAAATAGGACCTCTTAAGAGCTCAAATTAATAGTTTCAAGATGTAAAAAGGGAATAGCATGGCAAAACTGTATGCAAGATTCAAAGAACTCGTCAACATTTGATAAGTATCAGGAAAACCATATAAAATTGGGACATGATTCAGTGTGCCATAAATGTCTTCCCTAGAGCACCTAATGGGTGTATCCATGATAGATTCATTCTATAAGAACCTTGAGGTCTCAAGTAATTTAGAAGATTTATTTTCTACTATGAAATTATATAAGTCCAGAAAGATTAGTGACATTGGAGCATTAGAGTCCCCAAAAGAATTTTGGGAGAGGTTAGTGGAACTACACGAAGGGATAATGAAGGCGCAGTTGTCAATATGGGTCTCTTGAGAGCTCAAATTAATAGTTTCGAGATGCCGAAAGGGGAGTGGTAAAACTTAATGTAAGTATGGTTTAAAATCCCGTGCTGTACCGAGCGGCATGGATGAAACATTTCGTTCCATCCGCCGACCGACATGGCGTCGACACCGGCACACCCTGCGGTCGTTGCACTAGTGCCGCGGCTGTTGCGTAAGCCCCATAACCGCTGCGGGGCTATCGCGACGCTGAATTTCTTCTTTTTTTTCAATTTAAAATTTTTTAAAATAGTTTTTTCAATTTTAATTTTTTAACTGATAATTTTTTATTTTTTAATAATTAATTCTTTTCCCTTTTAATTCTTTCTCCTTCTTTCCTATATTTTATTTATTTTTATTTATATGATTTTTGTTAAATTTTTTCTTATTCATTTTCTCCTTAAATACATAGAAAATTTTTCCTCACACTGATTAAAATAAATTAAATGTGAATTTAATTTAAACCTATTTGATTCTAATCATTACGTCTAGACTTTAATTAATTCTAAATAATCGACAAATATAAATAAAAGAACAAGCATGTGTTAGTAATCTAATTAATTATTAAGTAAATGATTAATTACATTAAAAAGTTAATTGAAAGTTATAATTTAAGTGAAATTAATTCAATTAAATAAGTATTGAAATTGTAGACATGATGCAGTATTGCAACAGTAAACTTTGGCACGGCTAGGCTCGAAATTTTGAAATTTGCTTGCGACTAACATGACCAGATGATTTTGGATTTCAATTCATCATAGTTTGAGAATGTAGTTGAAAAAGTTGGATCATTGAGCTTATCCAAACCAAACCATGTACAATTTTAAAAACCAGTTGCAAACCTACTTCTCTATGTTGCTGCATTAGATTTTGCAGCACTCCATTTAAATAAAGTTCTAGTTATATTTACTTTTTGTTCATTCTTTATTCACGGTAAAGAAACAGTTTGTGAGCCATGCTTTTTTCTGTGTATATTCATTTTGGCATAATTCTGTTTTGACTTTTAATATGTATGATCTTGGACCATATCATGCCTATTATAAGCAATATATCATCCTGTGTCTTCACTTAGTTGGCTCGTGTGATATCTTCCAGGATTAATTCTTTATTTTAAGCTACAGATTGTTTGGGACATTGGAGTTTCTGATTGCAATTTTCTCTTTGGTTTAAGTTTGTATTCGCTATTCATTGTCACATGTCGAATGTACAGGTGACATAAAGCGCACAAAAAATTCAGCTAAGCTTGTCACAAGTGCTGTAGCAACAGTAGGAGCTTTGTTGTTAGTGGCATTAATGTGTTTCTGGGGATGTTTCCTTTACAAGAAATTTGGTAAAGGTGACATTAGTGGCCCGGCAATGGATATAAGTGGAGGTATCAGTATATGTTTAGTTGTTTCAATTAATGTTTTAACATTTACTGGTCGTTCATACTGGAGATAACTATATGGTGCCTTCTTTCTCTCTGACTTGATCCTCTGTTTCAGGTGCATCAATAGTAATGTTTCATGGGGACTTACCCTACACATCGAAAGATATACTTAGAAAACTAGAAACCTTAAATGAGGGAAACATCATTGGTTCTGGGGGCTTTGGAACTGTTTACAAGCTTGCTATGGATGATGGAAATGTGTTTGCTTTAAAAAGAATAATGAAGACAAATGAAGTGCTGGATCGGTTTTTTGATAGAGAACTCGAGATCTTAGGGAGTATTAAACATCGGTATCTAGTCAATCTTCGAGGATATTGCAATTCTCCTTCGTCTAAGTTGTTGATTTATGATTTCTTACCTGGTGGAAGCTTGGATGAAGTCTTACATGGTATGTTCTACCTCATTCTGGCTTTCTGAACCATTTGTCATCTATCTATATAATAACATTTGAGATGTGCTTATTAAGATTTGAATTCTGGTATCAGTACCAATATAGATAATTTTAGTTTTACAAACTACTTCATTGAATATTTAACCTTTGTTCTTTGCATCTTCTATGTAATGGAACACAAACTAAATTATATGTGCATGTTGATTCTACTATACTTGTTCACTGTCTTTTAAGCATGTGATATACCTAGGTAGAGAGATACTGACCTGGGGGACATTTCTCCCTATATGTATAAATAGGTCCCGGAAGGGGAGCCTTGGTGCAACAGTAAAGTTGCTGCCGTGTGACCTAGAGGTCACGGTTCAAGTCTCGGAAATAGCCTCTTGGATAAGGCTGCGTATAATAGATCCTTCCCGGGACCTTGCATTGGCAGGAGCCAACAACTACCTAATACTCATAGCAGCTCCCTCAAGTTGGAGCATAAACACTATCTATGTCTAGCTTGCTTCTTGAAAATATAACAGTTGCACACAAGAAAAACAAGGTATAAGGAGTTAATGAAGCACAAAGCTAATTATCATTGGTCTTAGATCAACAAAGCTTAGAAAATAATTAATGAAGTATGCAAGTGATGATTCCTTCAATGTCAGACCAACTAGCACATCAAAGAGAGGTGATAAAGAGATAAATGATGAAGCAGAATGAAAGTGGAGAAATAATGAGAACCATCTCTCAAGTGGGCTTTGCCGTGAAAAAACACATATAACAACATGCCATGGACTAAAGGAAAAGGAAAACCCTCGAGGTATTCAGAGAAAGATGGATAGTATAGTCAACCCTTTGCTGATGTAGCAAAATGAGTTAGATATTTACTTTATTTTGGTTATCACTGAAGATGGATAGGACAGCTTGATCCATTGTTGGACATGACAGAATAAGAATAGGACATTTTCTCTGATTAATGTTTTATTGTAAATGAATAGAACAGCTCGACAGAATAAGAATAGGACATTTTCTCTGATTAAAGTTTTATTGGAAATGAATAGAACAGTTTGACTCTTTGCATGAAATAGCAAACTGAAAACATGAGTTTTCTCAATTCAGATCTACACTGTAGATGGACTAGAATGTGCTGAAAGGGGGAAGAAAGGGATAAAAACAGTGCTTAGAAGTGCTTGAAGAGGAGATTGAGATATAATAGGCTGAGCACAGAAGTAGAAAGGGCAGCTTAAGGAAGACAAATGCCCAAGCACTCTCCCTTCATGTTTCACTGAGATGACAGGAACATGAACAGATGTTGGTTGAGAGGTCAAACAATGTGTAAGAAGAAGAGGACACAGTAGTGAAATATGACATTGGCAAAGAACTGGGAGATCTATGCATTGATTGGTGGTTGTTTCCATAAGAAAAAAGCAGAAGCATGGTTGCTGAAGAAGAAACATTTCCAGGAGGAATGCTAAAATAGCAAAGAGAAGCCAGTAAGAATGAAGCAGACTCAGATGAGAAAGAAGCAATAGATTCAGATGAGAGAGAAACAAGTAACAGATTGTTTTTTAGAAGGAAATGGTTGGAGATGCAGAAGGAAAGGACCAGAGATAGAGCAGATTAAGGGAGTTGTGATGAAGGGAGAAGACAAACTCGTTGTCTGGATTCAAGGAGAGTTGTTGGCCAGATCTGCATTATTTCAAAGATTGTATTGGACGAGATATGTTGCCGGAGATATGCTAAGCAAGAAGAAGAAAGTTGGGTGGCAGCTAAAGAATAGAATGCTAAAAGATGAGCATCAAGAATGCATTAAGTTGAAGAAGAGATCTATAGAAGAACTAGAGAAGATGGACATTTGCATTTGTGCTCTTCCTTCTTGTTCAGAGGCATTTCAGCATATCTGGTTTAGATGGACTAGCTATCCTCATTGTAGATTGGAGACGGAGGATGAGATGTTTACTATTGAAAAGGAAGCACCAAAGGAAAGTTTTGGAGATCTTGTAGAGAGTAGCTGATTTGATTGGCCATCATTAATTTCTGCATTGGAGATTATGAATCTGGCTCCAAAAGGATTTGCAATGTGGAGAGAGAATAGTGGTGCTTGATCGATGGAATCACTCTTCTATAACAAGTAGGAAGTGGCAAGCAACCATGGCTGGAAGACAATCACCATGCAGTAGGGGTTATGAATTCAAGCTGCACTAGGTGTGATGACAACAAAGATGAATTGTTAGACGGTTGACTTGCCAATCCTCCCCTCATCCTTAATTGAGGTGGTAGCTCAAGATTTCATTTCAGTTGGAAGTGGCAGTGATAGGCCATGAAGGCATACAAGATTTGATCTTAGTCAAGCCTTCTAGTTGTGTGGTTGCGTCCTCCAGGTTACAGTAGTTTAGGCAGCAGCGAAAATGTGATGAAGTATTAACAGCAATCTACTGAAGAGAAGATGGGAGGAAACAGACCTAGAATATGCAACTCGTGTGGTTGTGGTGGCATTGCTCCACGTGCGTTGTGTGGATGGGAGAGATGGGAGCAGATGGATCGCAAGATGAGGAGGTTGACTGGCTGGCAGATAGGTTCATTTTGAAATCATTATCTTGTATAATCTGGTTCAAGTCTGGAGACAAGATTGGAAAATAAAAATATGAAACTACATTATATACTTCATCATGTTGCTGTCTTGAAACGACTTAGGGATTTTCATCTTATAAGTATTTTAGTTACTAGTAATATTACTGCCAATAGGATATAGTAGTCAGAAAGTGTTCATCGTTTGCCGAACCCCAAGCTGTCAATGTTAATGGGATGGGCTCTTCTTATCAGTTTCCACTAATTCCGTCGACAGAAGTTTAGGTTCATTACCAATTATGTTACTCGGACTCAGTTGGATTATCTAACATTGATATTGATGAAGATCCAAATGCTCAACACATGCATTTCCAGAAACTTTTACACGTGATCAATAATATTAAATGTCCACATGGAGTGGTCTATAGGTGCAGAGTGGATAAATGGAGAGTCCGAGTATTAAAGATTATTAGCACCACCTTTTTAGGAATGCTTATTTATTAAATTTGCTTCTTCAAGCTGTACTCTCAATCCAACACTTCAGTTCACCCAACAGATTCTTATGGCTCATGCTATAGGGAGATCTTGGTGGATTCTTCCATGTTTCAACTGGATTATAAATTGTTAGTAGTTAGTTATTATATTCATAGTAAGACAAATTGCATTATGAAGTGTTCTTAATCTTCTTTTGAGATGATTATGGACTGAAGTTAATAGTATTAATTGTAACTTGAGCAGTAAGAGCAGAACAATTGGACTGGGATGCACGCCTTAACATCATTATGGGGGCTGCAAAAGGCCTTGCATACTTACATCATGATTGTTCGCCTCGAATAATACATCGTGACATCAAGGCAAGCAACATATTACTCGATGGGAATCTGGAAGCTCGTGTCTCCGACTTTGGGCTTGCAAAACTCTTGGAGGATGAAGAGTCACATATAACCACTATAGTTGTGGGAACCTTTGGTTATCTTGCTCCAGGTACAATGCTTATTACATCAACAAATTGATTTCATGTTAAAGATACATATTTGATCTTGTCAACTGATCTGCCTAGAGAGAAATTTCTGATGTTAGATAACTGCTGAATAAACTCCATTTCCAGGTAAAATGACCAAAATCTGAATCTGAACTAAAATAAATATCAGTTTGGTTAATTATAGTCTGAACTATAAAGGTTATAAGAATATTATCGAGAACCTTTGCTTGTAGCAAATCAGACTATAATGTGTAACGCTTATATCCTACCATCAGGTACCATCAGTGTAGATATTATTTGGTGAGTTTGCAGACTTACTAGATGACATTTGTCTTGTTTGTCACCATGGACAAACTTTCACTTGTAAAAGATTCAACAGATATTTTTAAATGTGTCAAATTATCTTATCATCATGCTACCATTAATGAAAATTTAATTTGGTTAGTTGACTGACTGATTAGATGATGTATGTGTGTTTTGGTAACTATGGGAGCCACATCCCTCATTTGTTTTACGAGACAAAATCATAAAATCTCTAACCCTATCTCTACATTAACGAAGCAAGTGACTTTTAGAATTTATCATGGATTAAAATAATGAAATATTTCATCCCACCCACCAATTGACACGTGGAACTCCCCAAGACTGACAAAACCCCTTAGAAAACAAGCGTGAATTTTCTGTGAATGTGAGGTGGAATATCAGGGCATACAAATCACCAACTAAGCAGTTCACAACAGTCTTTTGTAATGCATCGTAGGTTTTCATGTGAGGTATCCAAGTCACACAAGTCGTTCCATGAGTGTCAACGCACTATGACGCTAACACAAATCTTCCACAAGCATGTATCAATTTTTCGAAGCTTTCAGTGGTGACTTCCAAAAATCAGGAGAGATCTAGTTATGTTGACTCTAATCAAGATCAAAAGCTTCCTTAAGGCAATGAGAGCTTTCTCATGAGCTGGTGAGGGCTTCATTCCTTTGCTTTTTCATACTCGTATTTGAGAATTCCATGATACTTCATCTCGACTTTATGGCAATGTAGCAAAACAAAGAGTTATTCTTCTTCCTCTTGTCCTTCCCGGCTTCCTGCTTCTCTTCCGGTGTTTGGCACACCATATAACACTTGTGCCAACTAACACGTCTTGTTTTGACCTAGACTAAAATCTGGGCTGGAAACTAGATTTCAAACCTTTGATTCTGTATGGTTAATGGCACCCACACTATCAAATAGACCACATACCATTTAATCAATGTGCCAACCCATCAAAATAACCCTACCAATGGTTTCTTAATGCATAATATAGCCCCCGGGGCAATGGTGCAATGGTTAGGCCATCCAATGAATAACTAAGGGATCTAAGATTCGAATCTCAGCTGCAGCGCACTGCAGGGGATTTTCTCTCCAGTGAGAAGCGGGCCTAAGAATGCTGGCTATTTGAATGAGCCTCCATTAGTGCTTCCCGATTTATCCTAGTGGCTAGTGGGAAATTTCCATGGGACCGGGCCGGTCATCTCAGGTTCGACGTTACCTGACCTGGTTAATCATTTTTTTTTAATGCATAATATACAGCTAGCTTACAACCTGCATCCATGGCACTGGCGAATACTAGCCAATGTGATGTGAGTTGTGGGCGCTGACACACAGATCGCATAAATGCACTTTATCAAATCCCGCAAGAAAATTTATTGAGGAAATAGGATAGAACTCTTAAGTACTATAACTTCAGAGATATCACAAAAGCATTGTAGTCAGGTACCAATGAAATTTGTAAGTTGTAGAAAAGAAAACATTACCTAAGAGGTAAAAGAAAAAGTAATTAGTGGCATCAAAACTTCCAAACAGTAACCTTAGGAGATAGATTAAATAGATAACTGAAGCAAACAACAGACTGAAAGTTTATTTAGTAAAGACAGAAGGAAACAACAAGAAACATTATAATCTTTAAGCGACAACTTTGTTAGGAAGTCACTGGTAGAAGTTGCTAAATAAGCAATCCAACCATATTGGATGGATGGTGATAGTTTATTTAATCCTGCAAACAACACAGAAAGCATCTTTAGCCACTTAAAATCCCAACATTAGCATAATCACCTAATTCCATGTATTTATGATGAAAAAAGGTCAATCAGTAGATACTATGAGTTTTATAGGTAGATGACTTGCAAAGCCTATAATTTATTTTTTTAAATGATCTTACTTTGCAATAGGGATGCAGGCAATCTAACTACGCTGTCCAATGTTGTCTTCAATCTTGGCCTGCAGGGTAACTAATCGAAGAAATAAAAAATTAAAATTTTGTTTCGATGTTTTGATATTGGCACATCCTTACAATTAAATGAAGCCTATACTCTATAATATGAAAGAAAAAATAAGTTGTAATAACACGAATGCACCATTTTAGAATAAAACCACACAAAAAATTCAAGGTGCAACAAAAATTCAATTAGTTGAAAAGTAAAAAAAAATAAAAACTCTGAACTCAGTTAACTATACTGAAACTTTTAAAAGTAGCAAGTCAACTAAAAATTAATAGCCCAATCTCATTTGTACAAACAAATTCAAGTGAGACATCACTAGAACATTTGTAATTCCGTCATCAACAAATAAAAAAAGAATATCGTTCATACTATTATCGATCCAATTGTGATCTAACATGTGCAAGAATAGTTAAAAATGCGCCAAAAAGTGTCATTTGTTGAAGAGAAAAAAATATTCATCTTTAAGTTTGATATCATTTCAATTAACAGGAGAAGGAACTACTAAAGCTTGTAAAACAATAATAAAAGTTCCTTATAATCTCTTGAAAAAAAATGATTAATAAGTTTCCCTTTATATATATGACACATCTTTTATTAAAAATGGAGAAAAATAGAAAATGAAACATGCCATTCTTGCTAGAAATTGACTTTCACCTTTTCCTTCAGAAGCTACAACTTGTTGACCACCACTAAATAGATTGCCACCAGAATGACTTTATGTATCTCCTCAAAATTAGTGAATCTTTCTCTACAAATCAAAAAATAACAATGAAATATTTGTCACATTTGTAGGTAGTTCTATATAAGCAATACTCTACCATGACACATTACATAATACTCAACCATATAATTAATAAATGATACTCAAGCACATTCAAAATGATCATTCACCAATAAATATTTAGTATTGAAATACTTGTGAAAAAATAATACAAGCTTAATCATTCAATAAAATACTTTATATGAAATTCATTAAAATAGTTAATACGAACTACTAAATTGATGAGGATGACGGACCAGATGAATGATGGAGTTAGTTTATAAGTGTTCAATCTTCAATGTTTCTTGTATATTTTTCTATGATAAGATCATTTAATTAATAATTTTTTTTATCAATAGTGTCTGTACTACTATGATTGAGAAGCAGCTTTTATACTTACCATTAAGTTTCTATTTTGTCTAAAAAGTAAACGTTTGATGACATCCTTAAATTGTGCCTCTACCTACCATTAGATAATTCCTGTCATGTTTGTTGAACTTGCATAATCTATAAGCCTATCCTTGCAATGATAAGTCATTGCAACAGTGCATCCAAACCCAGTTGATTGACAAATTTAGTATCTTTGTCAAAATTGAATGCACCATGATCAGCATGTCAATTTTCAAGGCAACACATTTGGTACACCTAAACCAAAGCCTAAATCATGGACTTGAAAGGTGTGAATATACAGATAGAATGAATATGATCAAAAGTAAATATGCCATCTTTTTTTAGGTGGTAAGCATGATCCTTACAGAATTCAGAAAATTTCTCAATTGATCTTAAAATTTGAATGGAACCTATCAATAGTGCTTACAAACACCTATCGTTGACACAATAAGGAAGAAAAGAAAATGGCAAAGCAAAACTGATCCAAGAATAATCCTTATGGCTAGTACAAGCTTCAACAAATCTCACATTTAGATATGAAATCTCCAAAAGCCACATAAGTGTGTGAAAGTTACTACTCTTACATATTCATGAATGCCTTAAATCTTATTGGAGTTCAATTATGAGATAATAATCACATATTTCTATTTTACTCAACTTGATCGTCAATATACATAAATCCATAAATATACATATTTTTAGTACAATGATTTATTTTAGCAGAAATCCATAAATATACATTATATGTGGCACAATATTGCTAAAGCAACAGAATGAATCAAAATGTAGGCAATTACAGAAACATCTAAACTTATGGAAAGGAAAGTTGAGGAAAAGAGTGTGTCTAAGAAATTTAAGCTATTTTTTTATAAAAAATTAAAATTTCAAATTTCTCCAATTGAAGAAAAACTTTGGATGTACGGACATACAAAAATGAACAAGATAAGAAATGAGAACATTCCAGAGAAAGTTAGAGTTACACCTATTGAAAGAAAATTTCGAGGGACACGTTTAAGATAATACGAACATGTACTTCAGCGACCAATAAATACCCTAATTAAGCAATGTGAAATCATGACAGATACATACATTAATCGAGGAAGAGATAGACCAAAAAAGGCTTAGTTAGCAACGATAAAATAGAATAAAATTTATTTCAATATAATAGGGGATCAAGTTCAATAATATAGAGGATCCAGCCGATCCCACTTAGTGGGATAAAGGTTTGGTTGTTGTTGAAGTAAGGAAAAAAATGAGTATTATTGTTTTAGCAATTGATCAAAGAAATTAATGTGGTTTTAATAAGGAGAAAATGAATAAAAAGATCTCCTTCCATTTAATGAGGAGAATATATATATATATATATTTGAAAATATAGATATGAGAATCCTCAAACACTCATATTTAGTGAAGGCAAATTTCGAACCCAAGAACTTAGCAAAAAATTCTAATGCTCTTTCCAACTGGATTAGTTGGCATCTTCCATTTAGATATATATGCATTGTTATAGTTTCTATAGGATTTTTCTTTACTTATAGTTGCTGATGTGGCAATCTATTTAAAAAAAATGTAAGTTAGATGCCTACCTACATTAGTGCCGGCATTAAAATCTCAAAATCCCAAGAGAGTGATGGTCGATGTTGTAGACAGAACCAAGAGCTTTGAGAAAAACTAACAAAAACCTCATATTCCTGTTTCAATTGTGAAAAAATGAAACAAAGATTTCAATCATTAAATTATGTTGCATTCCTACCTAGATTAGTGCCGACATCAAAATCCAAAGGAAGAGAGAAATGGAGAAGTGATGGCCATTATTCACAGGGCCAAGAAGACGACCTAGGTGGATGAATTAGTGAAGTTGTAGATCAATGACTGCAGGATGATGCTACTGTCCAAGTGGCAGTGCTTCTGCTGTGGCACTTTGTAGAGAGGGTGCTCCTGGAGTTGTTGTTCCCAAGTACTGGTGATCGAGGAGTGCTCCCTCAACCTGGAGCAGAGGGGAGGATAAAGCAGGTGGCTGGGTTGTGAAACTTCAAGGGTTCGATGCTAGAGCTTTGAGGGGAGATGAAGAAGTTGATAAGTGTTAGGACTTGAAGGGGAGGAGATGAAGTGGGTTCTAATCCGAAAAATATTCCAATAGGCTGCCTGTTTCAGTTGATACAACTGTTCATCTGTTGATCTGAAGGCTCCAATTATTTGTTGATGTGGTATTGCGAAGTTGCTCAAGCCACACATTTTAAATATTAAGCATGTAATTGTTACTCATTTTGAAGTTTATCTCAACTTGTTAGAAGAAAAGTTCAGGATGAAATTGTCAACTCTTAAATTTCAACATAATATTACTTAACAATTTCCAAGGCAACTACAATAAAACAGCCTATATAATGCGGAATATCCAACTTGAACTAATCACTTCTAAGCTAGCTGCGCTTGACTAATAAATTTTGCTAATATTGTGTTTCTTGTATCAATAATTTTCTGGATTAGTTGGTTTTGGTAAACTCTTCAGTATTTTAAACAAAAGGCTATTAAAACTTATAGTTGGTAGAGGAGGAAAAGGGTAAAAACTCTCTTGAAACCCCTTTTACTTGGACTTGGCAGAGCCCCCTCAACTCATGCCGACATGGCAGGATGTGGGTACAGGATGAGCCAAACTCATCTAAGAAAGATATAATTAAAACTCAGCTTGTTGCACATAATACTTGATCTTAGGATCTTTTAAGGACTTCGCAAATTCACAACTCTGATCGTTGGAGCTGAAAAATGACATGGCAATTTGATTGCACCTTCTCTTTGACAATGAAAGATGGACAGTTTCGTCATATCCTAGATGAAATTCGTTACCTCAGTTGCACACCATTGGTGGGGATGAATTAGACCTAAAGGAAAGCGACTATGCACTTTGGGATTGTTGCTTGCTGCATACTGAAAGTAACTCAATACATTACTGGGTCACAGAAGTTTTTCAATCCTCTTTACGTTTAGCTTTAGCATTAAGCTAGATCAGATCTTCATTTTGTTTAAAGAAAATTTTCTTTTAAAATTATCTTTCTCGAGAACATTGGAAAACTTTCTACATCTCAGTGATTGGGCTTTTTTTGCAGTCTCACAGCTTCTCAATTTGAATCACCAAATAGGCTTATGGTAGTGTCAACACATAAAATTTTAGATGTCATTTATATTTGTGGTTTATATCTTTCTCCCTCAGAATGTCTTACACTACCTGAACCATTGATACTCAATTCTATTAACTGGTAGTTTCATAGTATTTTTGGTTGCATCCAAGCTTGCTTGGTTTCTCTTTGCTCCAACTTTTATGTGGCCATTCCTTTTAATCTGCAACCTACCTCTAACCATTCAACTACGATCATGTTTTCAGAATACATGCAGAGTGGTAGAGCTACAGAGAAAACCGATGTATACAGCTTCGGCGTGCTGGTGCTTGAGGTATTAAGTGGAAAACGACCCACTGATTCAGCATTCATAGAGAAGGGTTTGAATATTGTGGGATGGGTGAGTCTATATTCTCTAACTAGTTTGGTTATGATTCATTGCCTTCATCCATAACTATAAGGCATTGGCTATTGAAAGAGTTTGACAGAAATGGCATATTCATGTTTTGCAACTTTCAGCTGAATTTCCTGATAGTAGAGAACCGTCCAAGAGAAATCATCGATTCCACGTGCGAAGGAACACAGATAGAAAGCCTCGATGCGCTACTCTCAGTGGCCATCCAATGTGTGTCATCTTCTCCGGAGGACAGGCCCACAATGCACAGGGTGGTTCAGATGCTGGAGTCAGAGGTGATGACTCCCTGCCCTAGTGATTTCTATGACTCGAATTCGGATTGAGTTGTGCATTATTATGTCTCCTCTCTCTCAATTCCTGCCTTTGCTTCTAGTAGACATGAAATTGACAAACCTGGAGAAGAACACTTATTGTTAATGCATTTTCTCAATTTCTTCCTTCTCGTCCTCTTCCTCTTCGTAGGACTTCATGTGCATCACTGTCATGTCTTACACATGTTGCATGTTCAGCAGTATTCTTGTTTTTGCTGAATCGATTGTAGAGTCGATTAGCCAAATGGCTGACATGCTTTCTCTCTTGTCAATTGAAGAAACATCCGACAAATTATGTTGTTAAGTCATATCAATTGTTCATACGACCCTACAAATTCAGCTTTGCTGGCTATTTAATATAAAAGTATCATTCAAATCATATCGCTCAGCATTTGAATAATTTATATGTTAGAAAATATATAATGAACCACCTTTAAATTCTTATGCATATTCTTCTGATGAAATTTTAGTAAAGCACCAAGTTAAATTATGTAGCATGTCTCTGCTTCCTTTGAGGTATTGAAGTGATCAACAATTCAATTTGATTTGGAAGGCATATCAGAAATGATTGAAAATAATAGATAATAATTATTGTTTCCATTAATTATATTCTCTCTTTTGCTTTGACCCTCTAAGAGAACACATCAAAAGTTTATCGAAGTTTCATCTCCAGATGCATGTTCATTTCACAAGGTCATCTCCAGCTCTATCTTCCCCTAACATATGCACCTTTAGGTTTCATGGTTACAGAGGAGTAGACGACAACCACCATTGGCGGCGCTATGGTGGTAATTGTCTGAGGTCGTTCCTCCTTTGCATATACTATTTTTGTTTCATCATCAAGGAGAGGGATTAGGTGGGTGAATGTGTGTCAAAGTTGCTATGTGATGAAGGCTTTCAGTAGCTAATCTGGACCACGCATTTGAGGATGGAGGCAGGCGACGATCGATTATATTTTGGCGACCGCGATTTGGGTAGCTAACAAAGATGTGAATAACTTCTTAAGAGTTAGAAGTAGACTGTCTCCACAAATTAGGGTATTTTAATGTAGCTAGTTTGTATAATTCAAGCACCTTACTTGAACCAATAAGAATTAATTCCAACTCTCCCCAAATTATCTGAAATAATATTAAAAGCTTGGCAAAATATTAAAGTTGGGAATTTAGATAATGTTGCTAGATATGCTTCAATAACAAATGAAATTAGCAATTCTATTGGTAGTAAATTAACATTATGCTATGCTATTAAATTGGAAAAACAAGTAAATTAGTTTTCAAAGAGAGAGAGGGAGAAGGAAACATTTCAACATTAGGGGAAATGGTCAACTCCTTAAAATTTTATTGAGTATTCAAGGAATATAGATTGGTGCAGCTATGATGGGTTAAATTGAATCCTTAGGCATTGATTAGAATAACTATTTATAGAATTTAGAAGAGGATACAAATTATACTAGCTAATATATTAGATAATAATGAATAATCCATGATGTGGTAGAAATCTACCGCATCATTCGCGATCATTGACGAAACTTTTGAGATTGTTGAAGAAACTCTCTTCTTCTGACGTGATTAATTTTGTGAGGAATAACACACGCCAAAGAATTCATTGGGAGTCATCTCGATGAGGCCCATCTAATGCTTAGGTGATCACGGTGATCCCAACCTCCGATGATATAGAATGAAAAGAGAGACATTCATCTCGATGAATCTCTTTTAATGCTTAGGTGATCGCGGTGCTCCAAACCTCCGATGATATAGAATGAAAAGAGACAGTAAAGTGAGAGTACTCAAAAGAGCAAACCTCAAAATATATATATATATATATATGATATTTATGGGTGCAAGAGAGCAAGATATCTCGAAGATCATGAGAAAGTGGAGAGTACATCATAGCCCATGTCTCTCTAGTTGGTTAAGTTCGGCTAAACGAGCTCTCGACAGCTTGTCTCATATATCTCATACCAACTTGGATGAGTTCAGACTGACACCTCGAACGAACTTGGATCAGCTCGGACTAAGTCTCAGCTTAGCTCGCTCAATTCAGCTCAGTTCGACAACTCAATCAAGTGTGACTTAGATAATAATGACTCAACAAAATAACTAGATTAGCTCGGGACGAGGCCACGTAAGTACGTTCTGCTAACCTGAAGCAGGTATCAATCCATTTATAGAAAATATTTGATCAATTCTACTAATACTAGTCTTAGAAGCGAAAAGGAAATCTCAAAGCCTTTAATTACTGTAGTCAAATAAGTTCATGCCTTAAGGACATAGCACAATAGTAAACTTCTATTTAAAAAAAAACAAAATTGATCATTGTTTTATTTATTTCAAAGACAAGAGAGAATCTCCTTAAAAAGAGTCATGATTGGAGTATAGCACAGATATCAAATAATGCAGTGGACAATAGTCAAATGTTTACATTAAGCATTAAATATAAGGTAAAATCGTTATCGATCTCTTTAAAATAGTTTTACATTTTCTAAAAAAAAAAATCATGAATGATATTTATTTTAGTACAATAATCTTACATTAGGGAGATAAGATATGTAGTGAAATATTTTATATCCTAGGAATATTTATATGATGGTTAGGGTTAGAGCTATATTTGAACACGTGTCAATAAGATAGGCTACATTGCTCACAGCACAAAGATAAGATATAGATAGATAGAGTGTGTGTGTATATATATATATATATATATATAATTATTAGTATTAGTCTTAAAAATTAATTATAAAATAATTGATAATAAAAAAATTATATCATATTTCATATAAAATTTATGATTATTATATTTATTTCATATCAGTGTCAAATAAATAAGTATAATAATATCTTAAAATAATAGGTTATAGTCTATAATATATCAATTGATTAAATTGATAGTGGGAGACTGTAGATATATATAGAACACTACTCTTAATTGTTCTTAGTCGAGCATTAATATATAAGAGTAATATTAATGCATCGAGACTAGCATATAGATCAACTAATAACTTAATCTCATAAGTCATGGATATAAGATATCAGGTCGACACATGGATATATATTAGAGAATATATACAGAATTGACCCGTTATGAGAATGTTTCATGGATCGTTATATGAGTATCATAAATATTCTCATAGTGACTATTAGTATGAATAGTACTTATACCTAAAGTCACTATGGTTCCCTACATGAGGAGTTATGTACTTTGGTATCGACAAACGTCACCTATAATAGGGTGGACTATAAAATCGATCACTGGGTATGCAATAAATTATGCGGAGGGATGTGAGTGATGTAAATGAGATCTGTCCCTTCCATATGATAGAAGTGATATCTATGGGTCCTTTAATTAAGTAGGACACAAGAAAGCATGACCATTTTCAAATAAGTCAATATGAGATATTGAGCTCATTTGATTGAATGTGTCTACTTAGAGATCAAGAAATACAAAGATTGATAAGAGGATGACAATGTCTATGCCTCATGGATCAATCTAGATATCGAGGATTGAAGGATTGAGTCATACGAGATAATAGACATGGAAATGTTAAGTCGGATCTCGACATTCTTGTTACTTGGATAGCAATGATGCATTGCTAGATGTCACTCATTGTTTATATATCTAAAATGAATTTAGAGAT